>JAPYYD010004751.1:0-12796 GCA_028551405.1 Uromys caudimaculatus | reverse complement strand
AAAAAAAAAAAAAAAAAAAAAAAAAAAAAAAAAAAAAAAAAAAAAAAAAAAAAAGAAATGAATCCACACACCTATGGTCACTTGATCTTTTACAAAGGGGCTAAAACCATCCAGTGGAAAAGAGACAGAATTTTCAACAAATGGTGCTGGTTTACCTGGTGGTCAGCATGTAGAAGAATGAAAATCGATTTATTCTTATCTCCTTGTACAAAGCTCAAGGGTAAGTGGATCAAGAACCTCCTCATAAAGCCAGATACACTGAAACTAATAGAAGAGAAAGTTGGCAAGAGCCTCGAACACATGGGCACAGGGGAAAATTTCCTGAACAGAACACCAATGGTTCATGCTCTAAGATCAATAATAGACAAATAGGGCTGCTATGTGTTTGGGCTCCCTTGGGATTCTCAGGACCTGGAAGACTACTGTGGACAAGATATAATGAGAGTCAAAGTTAGGTTTAAATTTTAATTACTATGCTTAAGAAATCCATGAAACAACAACAAAAAGCCTTCAATAGGTAAGCCCTTATCTGCTGATAGATACTTCCTGAAATGCTAGAGGTTATTGTTCATGGGAGAAACAAGCCACATGTTTTTAACTTCCCTAAACAAGTTTGTTTGGGCCAACTATACCAGATGTGCTTAGTCACATGTGGGCAGGAGGTGTTTATGCAGGAAATACCTCAGGATGTATTCTTGCTCCTGATTGGACCTGATGGGAAATGTAGTGAATTGTGGACTTTAAGCCCCTGCAAACAGTAACTGGGGGGCCATTTTCTAGAAATTCAGAGATGTGCTTTAACAGAGAGTCGATCAATCTGGCTAGTATTTAATTAAAGCTTGCTTCAAATTTGGCTTTAAATCGTGGTGGTGGTCTGATTCTCCACTGGTGGGATTAGCTACACCTTGAGAAGAGAAGACCACAGTATTGCCTTTTGGTAAACATTTAAAGAGTGCTCACCAGAGGAAGACACCCCAATAAGTAAGGACAGTAACTGACTGCAAAGAACTCATCCATCTGGGAAGATAATGGCTCGTCCTAATCCACTGTGGTCACAACATAATTAAGATCCATCCACATGAAGTATTATGGGTTTACAAAGTACAGACTAGAAGATCTATTTCAGGAAAAAGACCGCCATGCTCTGAGTGCAGGCTGAGAACAATGAATAATAGCTCTACTTTCTTTGTATAGCTGAGTCTTCACTGCTAACCTTCTTAGATTGCTTTGCTCTGCATCTTAACCAAGGATCTGAATTAGGATAATTCTTCTAACTATAAGGTTGATAATTTATAGAAATTCCTTGAAGTAATTTACTATTTGAGAACAATAGAATAGAATATCAGAGTCTGTTGAATCTGCCTTGAGAAATTTTCAACCTAAATATTCATCAAAAGTGTAGGCAGACTCAGTCAAACCAATGTATCTGGTTGTATATATCTTAATGAAAAGGAAACCAGCACTAGTTTAAAATATGAAATGTGCATCTGCTTTTGAAGACAGGGCAAGAACACCAGGGTAGCCTTCAACTTTGTATGCTGATAGTAAGAGAGTGCTACCAGGTATGGCCCAGGCCTTTTCTTTATCTAGGATAATCTGATTGTATAATAATAAAAAAAAAATTAGATCATTAGCAAGAGACCTGAGAATTTGTTTCAGCTCTGGCATTAACTAGCAAGGTTAGTTTAGCTAACCTGTTAAACTGAGAGTATTTTCTGTTCGATGAAGGAGCTGGACGGCATATTCTCCAAGTTTGCTTTCAGCTCCAAGAGTCTTTGTTCCTCTGTGAGTCACCCCAAGGGAGTAAAGTGTTTGACAAGAGAGGTTCAAGGCACAAAAATAAGTGGGAGGAGGAGTCCTGGGGTGGCTACTCTGGGCAGCCACCTCTGGCAGAGGGATTGGCAAGCAGATTATTTATAAGGAAATGTTCCAGGCATCAGAATCTAAGCAAAGGAAGGAGAAGAAGCAGGAATGAGCAGAAGACAAGTAACTCTGCACCAACCAGAAGTAGACCTCTCCAAGCTGTGGTGAGTTGGGAGGGTGCTCGGAGTCTTGGTGCTTTTCTGTCCAACTATCACTAGACACAGGCTGTGAGGAGTGGCTTTCTTTAGCTGCAGTGATACCTAAAGGGGGCTGACAATGGAGACTTTCTACTAGTAGAACTCTCTGGTAGTTGAAAGGATAAGTCTTTCAGTCTTGAGGGGGAATGTGAGTGTCCACTACAGGGGTCTATGCACTTTCACATACTGAGAGTATCTATGGAGTGTATGCACAAGCACCTAATTCCTGTCCATGCTCAGTAATTGCTTCCATCCACCCATCTGCACCCACCCCACCCACCTTTTGTTACCTTGTTTTTCCTTTTCAAAGGTCATAGAACTGAGTTGTCACTTCTCTTACAAGAAAAAAAGAAATCCTTTAAAATAGATTGAATTATCAATCTCTTTCCAATCTAAAATTATTGCTAAACTGATTATTTACCAATAACAATAATAAACAATTTACAATCCTGCACAGTTTACAGTATCTTTAAATATTTACTTATCACACAGCTAGCTTCTAAGGTAAGCTAAGCTGATGTTGACAGTCTAAATACAGATGTGAGGAACTAGAAGGGTATTTTCTGTTGCGGGAAATATTAAAAATGATACAGCATGTTCCCACACTAGTGCCGGCAACCTGCGGGATGCAGAGTGGGCTCCTGCCCTGTGCATCTCACTCTGTGCTGGAGCTCTTGAGTCCCCTGGTGAATCTCTGCCACCAGGTCCATGCAACAACCGGCCACCCCACGGTCAGCCATCTCAACACCCAATTACCCAGTAGAATTAAAACTCTTATGCATATAGTTACCCAATCAGATTTATGTATCAATAAAATCACAATTTACAAGATGCCAATACAATAATTTCAGAGCCAATTGATAATGATAAAAGCTGCCCGCCTAGATTAAACAACTTATTCCAAATTTCTAACCTTTATGATAACATAACCATCTGTGGTGCTAGGCCAGTTCA
The DNA here is from genome assembly GCA_028551405.1 of Uromys caudimaculatus. Lineage (NCBI taxonomy): Eukaryota > Metazoa > Chordata > Mammalia > Rodentia > Muridae > Uromys > Uromys caudimaculatus. The sequence continues at coordinate 9,782 of JAPYYD010004751.1, read as the reverse complement.
CATCCTTTTCTCTCCTCTCTCCAGACCCCTCACTGTGCAACCCTTAGCTCCGCCTCCCTGTTCCCTGTCCAATCATAGGGCTCCTATTGCCCAATTGTAATTGGACAGGGAAAATCCTGTCACAAGTTTCTTGCCTGAAGTCACAGAGGCAGCAGGATCAAATGATGATTGTCAGACTTTGAATCCAGTTCCGTGGATTTCTGGTCCAGGATTGGTCCTGTTGTGTCAAGCCAGCAGGATCTCAGGGACAATCAATGGCTTATGAGTCCCAGACATGGAGCAGTTGGGTTCGTTAGAGCTAAAGACAGCAGTGACTTGCTGAGGTTAGCGAGTCAGTGCTGCTCACAGTAGCCTACATATCAACTGACCCAGTGGATAAAGTTTGAATTTTATATGAAGAGTTTGTTACAAATACTTTGTGGAGATTCATGGAAAAAGGAAACAAAAATTCTGGTAAAAGAATGCAATGTGTCGGTGTGCCATAGGTCACTGATTCGTAAACACTAATTGATACTTTTATCTCTTGAAAGTCTTTTTAAGATGAGAAAGGATTCTGTAGATCTGGGGTGGGTACCGAGAGCCTTCATTTTCAGTAAGTCACCAAGTGATGCTGATTCTGTGTTCTCATGAGTGGCCTCCCACTGCTGCAGGAACAGAAACCTACAATCTTTCCCAAAGGGAGCCCAAGATTAGTCCTAGTTCTGAAGGCGGGGTGGAGCCAACAATCAGAAAGAAATAAGTTGGAAGAAATAAGTCACTGTGTAGTGACAGTTTCTCACCTCCTCTACCTTTCTCCAACTTTCATCCTGTGTGAGGAAGGAAGGAAGAAATGGCAAACCCAGGAGAAGGGAGAGGAGGAATAAAAGAGATAAAGAAAGCCGGGTAGGCAATATGGTCAGAGATAGGTATGTGGTCAGAGCAGATCTTGCTGTGCGTTTACATGGTGCTAGTCCCGCGTGAGGGACATTGGTTTGGAACCCACTCTTACTTTTAGCAGGTCAATATTATCCATTTTGTAACTGAGAGGAAATCAGATAGATGAAACCTGCAGACGTCAGAGGGAAAAACACTCCAGACAATCACCCAGAGTAAAGAAAACCCTTGGGGTTAGAAGCCCAGAGGAAGGCTTTGTGATCCTGTTAACCAGCTCTTGTTAATGGACAGTGGCTGGGTATTTACACAGCAGAGTCACCCTCCCTCCTTGCCACCCCTAGGGGGACACTTTCTTTCTTGATGATGTCAGTACTGAAGCATGTGACTTTGTGGCTTCATTTCCTGGCTTCTCTGGCTAGCCGAAGGGGTGGGTGGAAACAGATGATTTTGAAGTGATTTCCCTGCTAAAACATTCAAATTGCTTTCTCCTATGGGGGATGAAATACCTTCTGCATTTTAACTGTATAGTTTTTCTGAGAAGCAGAAGGAGGGGGTGGGAAACAGAGGCTCGAATCAGCCTTAGTCAGAAATGTTCTTGAGAGGGACAGGAGGCATGGTGGGGGAAGGGTTTTTTTCCTACATAGAATGCTCTTTGAAAGCAATGGGAAGAAATATGAAAATCAGGGCCTGCTCACTAGAGAGCTGCCAATGCTGTGGTAGAATACACACATGAAAGGAATACCTTCAATAGACGGGATCAAAGCCTCCTGAGGTCTTCTGTTCAGGGGAAGTGACCCTGCTAGTTATCTGTGTTGTGTCTCTTCTGGTCTCCAGGTGGTAGAGTTGGGTTGGGCAGAGTCGATACTGGCAGCCATTGTCTGTGTTCTCAAATGTGTACGTGTGTGTGTGTGTGTGTGTGTGTGTGTGTGTGTGTGTGTGTGTGTGTGTGTGTGTGTATAGAGCAGTGGTTGAGTTTTTTTGAGACCACATGTCTCTGGAGACTTATGGGGGGAGAACTGAGTTCAGGCTCTGGCGCCAGCTTTCCAGAGGGAAATCAGAAGCATGATAATTAGACATCTCCCCTGACCCCCTCAGGCAAATGGGGAAGGAGTTTACTTTACCTAATGCCAGCCTGCAGTGATGAAAACCAGGAGAGAGCAGCAGGGTCCACCTGCCAGCCAAGCCCGCAACTCCCCATGTGAGAAGGAGCCATCTGACTCTGCCACAATTGCTGTTGACTTGAGCAGCCTTGGTTCTTTCTCATGAAACTTTTGTATCTACTTGTTTGAATGATTTATTACAAAGAATAACATTCAAGCCTTCTGAGAAAATGGCACAGTGTGAGGCAGGGAGATAGAAAGAACTAGGGATGTGTGATCTCACTTACAGGAAATCTCCATGGAACTAGAAATAACTAAAATTTAGAATAGCCTGTTTTGCAAGAACATGCATAGTTTTTTGGTTTTTTTTACTGATTTGCATATGTTATTCTATTGAGTTCTGCAGTAGGCCTTAAGCCAGGCATTGCAATGGCAGTTTCATATATGTCAAGACCTCAAGGCAGAGTCAGAGAATCTGACAATTCCAGGGTCACATAATTAGCAAGCTGTAGATCTGGGACTCCGTTAAAATTGCATCTCTGTCTTCCACTGATCTTCAAAACTATTCTGTTGCCATCTTCTATATGGCAACTGAACTACCTTCAGGGATTAGTTTACTATTGTCTATAGTAAAGACAATATAGACTTCAGTCCATTTTGCAATTTGGGGTCATACCCTTAGCTATTATATCCTATCTAAAGGCCAGAACTTCCCTATTTCATTCTGAGAAGATATAAAAGGGACAGAGGTCACCATGCCTACCCTTCTACCTACTGTAATTTTAGGTAAGCATGGGGTATCTGCAGGCTTAGATTTTTCAAAACCTACTTTAATAAGGGTTCTCAAATGCTTTGATCCCCTTTCTAGCCCACTGTCAAAAGATAAGGAGAAAAGATGGAAAATAGGACAAGGAGATGTGGACCTGTTTAGCAGTAGTTCTTTAAGGCGATTCCACTCTCCTTTGTCAGATTACCAGCAGTCCAATTCAGTAGTGTCAGGATGCCAACAGTCCAATTCAAAAAGTGTCTTCAAATATGCATCAGCATCAGTGACACAATCCAGCAGAAACAGCCAGGCTTCCACCAAATCAGCATGATTCAGCCGGAGCAACCAGAACCAGGAGTAATATCAGGGGAAGTTCTCTGCCATGTCTCTCAATGAACTAAGATCAGTGAAGAAATGAGACCAATGAAGCACCGTGTAGCTATCAATGCAAGCACCCTGTACTGTCTGTTGAGTCCTACTTATAGTCTTTCCAAACATCACATGTCCTCTCATGGGTCTGTTTCAGCAAAACATCACATGAGTCTGCATCATATGGCACAACCAGAAATTTCCACTTCAGGCATCTGCCTTGCACTGGGGTTGTGCTCTGAAGACAACCCCAGGAACCATATTCTGAACCCAGCAAGTATGAGGTCCTAGAAAAGAGTAGATAATTAACATGGGTTTTGCAGTCACACTGCAGTAATACTCTGGCCTTGTTAGAGATTATTTAATTTGTTGAGATTTCATTTTACTCATTCTATAACAGGAATAACAATACCTCAGTTACTGTGAGGGGTAAGGAATCTGTCTAGTCCTATAATGTTGAATGGCTAGTTATTATCTCTATTTGTAGGTGCACCTTTGAAAGAAAGTTTGACTTTGAAAGACTTACAAAATTCAAAGTAATTTTAATGCAAGTCAACTATAATTCCCATGCTGGGATTTTATAGAGCTAGAAACTGTCATAAACCTGTAAACCAGTAGTTCTCAACCTGTGGGTCCTAACGCCTTAGGAACTCAAAGGACCTTTCCACATGGGTCATTTATCAGATATCAAGAATATTTGCATTACAACATGTAACAGTAGCAGAATTATAGTTGTGAAATAGCAATGAAAGTAATTTTATGATTGAAGGTCACCATAACATGAAGAACTGTATTAAAAGGTTGTAGCATTAGGAAGGTTAGAAACCATTGTTGGAAGCCTCTTCAAAGCCAAAGATATGCTTCTAGTAATCACAGTTATCAGCTGTATGACTTTACATGGGAACAGTGTTCTCTGAATGCTACTTTCCCAGCATAAATAGGAAGAGGGTGTGTGTACATGTGTGTAGAAGATGAGAAGATAGATTTGTACTCATTCTTTAATCAGCTCAAGGTCCTTGGGGTCCTTGTTTAGAACTTTGCTTTTGGAATACAATTCTCTTCTTTCCCTAGACTATTGCTGGATAACAGTATACCTTTTCAACTCCATTATACCTTTGCAACTCTGATTGTTGTGGTTGAATGACAATTGTCCCTCATAGTCTTGGGCATTTGAACACCATTCTCCAGTTGGTGGTGCTGTCTGTGGAAGTTTAGATTAGGCAGCTGTGCTGGAGGAAGTATATCACTGTGTAGAGGAGTTTTAATCCAGCAACATGGCTGCTTTCACAGGGGATAACATCCAAGACCTTCTACGTCTATGTGATCTGGCTAGAATGCAGACATTCTTTGGATCTGGCTGGAATAAGACATGCCCTTAGCACATACTTTTAATCCCTAACAGTAAAGGTAAGATTAGTTTGTAGAAGGAAACAGCTATATTTGAAAGTGATTGAGGGGCAGACAAAATAATGAATCAGAGAACGACTTGGCAGAGTGAATCAGAGATAGGATATGCCCAGTTAACATGAGAACAGCAGAGGAAGAAGAGGGTACTAAAGAGAAGGGCAGGGAGAGAAAGGTGTGGTGGTGGTGGTGGTGGTGGTGGTGGTGGTGGTGGTGGTGGTGGTGTGTGGGTGTGTGTGTGTGTGCGTGCATGCATGCGTGTGCGTGTGTGTGTGTGTGTGTGTGTGTGTGTGTGTGTGTATGGCAGTTTTACCAGGATAATTTTACAGATAGAATGCAGAGAGAACAAGCTAGACACAGGTGAAAATAGAATGAGCCAGAGAATAAGAACGAGCCAGAACATTAGAACATATTGCTAATGTTATTATGAGGCCAAGCTTAGCAATTGAGGCAGAAGCTGAGAGAAGCTAGATTGAATCAGTCAGCTTGGAGGATTAGATTGTACCGAGGCTAGAAGCTTTCAGGCCTAGGCCTAGGGATAGTTAGAACAGAGAAGGAAATGTTCTGGGCCCAGCTCAAACTGTGTATTTGCACAGTTTGGGTAAGTCTCTCATCTCATCACTTCATCTGAGGAAATAAAAGTGGCATTTATACCACAGGGGATGGGCTTTGAGATTAAAGGTTCTACATCAATTTGTTCTCTTTTTTTTGTTTCTTTTCTATGTTTCTCAGTAGACTAAGCTATAATTCATGGCATTCTCTGGCCATTGCTCTGACCATGAATTGTTGTACCACTGGGCAGGGAGGCTTTGCTATTAGTTTCATTGGAACTCTCTCAAATTCTTTCTAAAGAACTCTCTTGTCTTTCTGAACTGGAGAAAGCAAAGAGGCTATGTGACCAGGAGGTGCTAAGTATTGAGACCCTAAGACCCCTGAAGGTCTTGCTTTGACATGCTTGGTGGGAGGAAGAAGGCTTTTCTAATTGGCAGATCTACCTAGATCCATTGGTAGAGAAGGGAGACAGTAGAAAAGTGCTCTGTGAAGGCTGTAGAGAGCCCCATTTACACAGAAATAGGTTCCTAGATATGCAGTTGAAAGTGCCTTGTCCCAGAGGGCCAGGAGAATGAATGGAAATATGTGGCTGTGGTGGGCGGAGACAGGGGGAACCTCTAGAAAGTCCCAGGGACCTGGGATGTGAGAGGCTCCCAGGACTCAATGGGGATAACCTAAGCCAAAATGCCCAACAGTGGGGAGATAGAACTTGAAGAGATCACCTCCAGTAGATAGACAGGGCTCACAGGGGAGAGATGGGACCACCCATCCATCTTCAAAATTTTTGACCTAGAACTGTTCATGTCTAAAGGAAATGTGGGGACAAAAATGGAGCAGAGACTGAAGGAAAAGCCATCCAGTAGATGACCTAACTTGGGATCCATCCCATGTATAGGCACCAAACCCTGACACTATTACTGATCCCATGTTGTACTTGCAGACAGGAGCCTAGCACGGCTGTCTTCTGAGAGGCTCCACTAGCAGCTTACTGAGACAGATGCAAATACATATAGCCACCATTGGACTGAGGTCAGGGACCGCTGTGGAAGAGTTAGGGGAAGGATTGAAGGAGCTGAAGGGGATGGCAACCCCATAGGAAGAGCAACAATATCAACTAACTCATACCCCTCAGAGCTCCCAGAGACTAAGCCACCTACCAAAGAGCATACAAGGACTGGTTCATGGCTCCCAGCACATATGTTGCAGAGGACTGCCTTGTCTGGTCTCAGTGGAAAAGGATGTGCCTAATCCTGAAGAGACTTGATGACCTATGGAAGGGAGATGCTGGGGGGGGGGAGGTGTATGTGGGGGAGTGGGGTGGAGTAGTACCCTCTCAGAGGCAAAGGGGTGGGGAGATGGGGGAAGAACTCTGGGAAGGGGGGCAACATTTGGAATGTAAATAAAATAAGTTAATAATAAAAAACACAAACAAAACAGCAACAAAACCCCAAATATAAACAAACAAACAAACAAACAGTGAGTTGTGATTATTGTTTGTCATTATTGGGATCTAAGTTCCTAAATTAAAAACAGAGCAGAACAGATAAATCTAGAACCATACACTAACTTTGTCTGTTAGGTTATATTTAATTTTTCTCATATTGTAAAAAAGCAAATCCATTACAGGATATGTGTGATTGTGATATACAACAAGGTTTATGGGTATAAAGTATTTCTTACAGCCTGGTATATATTTGGAGGCTATTTCTACTAATATGTGATGCTACCTCCGTCCTAGGAGGGCAATGCCCTATATTTATTCACTTAACCAGTTTTTAGGATGGAAAATTTAGGGTCCAGGAACTGGGAAAAAGAAGAAAGAAAGCTAGGGGGAGTAGGACTTGGGAAACATGGGAAGAGTGGGCAGGTCCAGTCTAGGTAGAGACGTGCAGACAAGTAGACAGAAAGTAGCAAAATAGCTGGTGTTACAGGATATTTGATCACACTGTGAACTCTGAGATTGTGTTATTTACTGGAAAAATCTGTTTCTAGTTGTGGTGTGGCTTAGCCCTAGCACACACCTTTGATCTAATAGTTTTCTGCTTATTGTAAACAGGATTAAATAAAGTCAAGAGTCAGAGCAAGTACCAGTTGACAGGGAGTGAACATAGGAAAAAAAAAAACAAAAAAACCCAGAGAGAGTAAAACAGATAGGGAGAGACACAGGAAGTAGAAGAGGACATTGCATTTGAAGTTTTGGGATAGAATCAAAAAAGAAAACTTCCTTTTAGGATAACAACTGAGTGCTGTTTCTGCCTCTCTGAGCTAGCAGGGTTTCACTCCGGCATCTGACTCCTGACTCTTTATTGGTAAAATTGAATGATTTAAATTTTGTTAAAAACAAGTTGGGGAGGCCTGATAAAAAGAAGGGAAGACACTGAAAGGGGTGATGATACCCACAGACACAGCAGAAATAAATACCAGTTGCTAAGATTGGATCAGATATGCCCACAGTCTTAGGAAATGACTGATCCAGCTCAGGCCTCAGAGCTCCCAGCCATGGAGTGAGAAGCTTCATCATTGCAGTAGTTCACAGAGGTGTCTAAATATTTCTTCTTGTTTCATGCCTCTAGCTTCAGCAGAAGGAACTTAGGTTAGAGACATGTTGACCATTTAATAAATTAAGGTTATAGAGACAAACTCAAAACTAGGAGGTAAATCTGTTCTAGTTCATTAGTCCGTTCATTTGTAGGAGACTGACTATCATAAGTTTGACAGTGAGCTTCCAGTCCCAGCTTCTAATCCCTCTTTCCTGTTTCATCCAGATCAAGTCACTATTCTGTGTTTTATTTATAGAACAGCTGGGTTTCTCTCCTTCTGTGAAGCCTGTTTAGCACCTTGGGTGCTAAGATTGTCTTAAAATACCTTCATATCCTAAGTCAAGGCTGAGGAAAGTGAAATCCTTGGGGTATTGTTCGTTTTTGTGATGGCCTGTCTTGATAGTGAACAGGATATAGAGTCACATAGGAGACACACTTGTGGGCACATATGTGAGTGTGTTTCCAGATAGGTGTAACTGAGGGAAAATTACCCTAAATAACAGAACCATAATCCTGGTTCAGGGTTCTGGACTAAGGGAAAAAAACCCCATTCATCTCTTGCTGCTTCTTAACTGTGGATACAGTGTGAAAAAATGTCACCCTACCTTGTCCTTGTTCAAATCTTGTTTAGGGAACTTTACTGAGAGTCCATGGGTGTGGCTTTCCCGTCATACACAGACATATATCTCACATCAGATGTCCTAGTCTTCTGCCTCTTAATGGTTTTCTACATCCAATTCCATGATACGTCCAAGCCTTATCTGTAGTATATATTTATCAACTAGGGCAGGGCACCCCATGGTCAACTGTTCTCTGCCTTTTAATCAGTAGTAGATTTCTGTAACGTTCTCCCTTTTCTGCAAAGAAAAACCTCTTTTTGTTTCATAGTAATGTACTGTCTTCTTTCTTTGCTTACTTTTTATTCCATACACAGATAAATGTTTTATTATTAACTATGCATCCTAATTACCCATTCAGCATTCATCCTAATTATCCTCTCAACATTCATCTACTTGCCAGGAATTACAAGAGATGCAACAATTCATAAGGCCAAGTTCTGTTCTTGAGGAGCTTATAAGCCTGTTTGGGGAAGTAACTGTGATAAAAGGCACGGTGTAAAATCTGCCAAAAGGGAAGTAGGCGTCCTGGCTTTCCCATTTCTCATTTCCACAGATAATCAATAATTAATCCTACTTTGTGTTTTGCTTATACCTGTTTTCCAAGGAAACCAAATGCTTTGCATACATTACACTGTGAACACTCTCCATAGCAGAGAAGTTTCATATTTGAATTATTTTTTTAAAAAAATTATTTATTTATTTTTTGATACTTTATTTACATTTCCAATGTTTCCCCCTTTCCAGGTCTCCTCTTTGGAAACCTCCTATCCCCTCCCCTCCCCCACCTCTATGAGGGTTTTCCACCTCCTACCCACCTGCCCACTCACTCCCATATTCCCATCTTGACATTCCCCTTTAATGGGGCCTCTACACTCTCAGGCCCAAGGGCTTCTCCTCCCCCTGATGGCCAACAAGGCCCTCCTCTGCCACATATGTGGTCTGAACCATGGGTCCCTCCATGGTTATTCTTTGGTTGGTGGTCCAGCCTCCATGAGTACCGGGGGTGGGGACCTGTCAGGCCAGTTGACACTGTGGCTCCCTCCATGGGGCTGCAGACTCCCTCAGCTCCTTCAGTCCCTTCTCCCACTCCTCCATCTGAGACCTCACTCTCAGTCAGCAGCTACTGTAAAGTGAAACTTGGGTATTCCGAACGTTTCTGCTAATATCCACTTATCAGTGACTAGATACCATGTTCCTTCTTTTGTGACTGAGTTACCTCGCTCAGGATGATATTTTCAAGTTCCATCCATTTGCCTGCAAATTTCATTAAGTCATTGTTTTTAATAGCTGAGTAGTACTCCATTGTGTAAATGTACCACATTTTCTGTATCCATTCCTCTAATGAGGGACATCTGGGTTGTTTCCAGCTTCTGGCTATTATAAATAAGGCTGCTATGAACATAGTGGAGCATGTGTCTTTATTACATGTTGGAGCATCTTCTGGGTATATGCCCAGGAGTAGTATAGCTGGGTCCTCAGGTAGTATTATGTCCATTTTTCTGAAGGTCTGCCAAACTGATTTCCAGAGTGGTTGTACCAGTTTGCAATCCCACCAACA
>JAPYYD010004750.1:0-12796 GCA_028551405.1 Uromys caudimaculatus | reverse complement strand
ATGCTGGGTCCTCTTTATGGATCCAATTTGTCAGTCTATGTCTTTTTATTGGGGAATTGAGTCCTTTGATGTTAAGGGATATTAAGGAGTAGTGATTGTTTGTTCCCGTTATTTTCGATGTACCTTTTAGGTTTGTGTGGCTATCTTCTTTTCAGTTTGTTGAGAGATTACCTTCTTGTGTTTTCTGGAGTGTGGTTTCCCTCCTTGAGTTGATGTTTACCATTTATTATCCTTTGTAGGGCAGGGTTTGTGGAAGCATATTGTATAAATTTGGTTTTGTCATAGAATATTTTGGTTTCACCATCTATGTTAATTGAGAGCTTTGCTGGGTATAGCTGCCTGGGCTGGCAGTTGTGTTCTCTTAGGGTCTGTATGAGATCTGCCCTGGATCTCCTAGCTTTCATAGTCTCTGGTGAGAAGTCTGGTGTAATTCTGATAGGTCTGCCTTTTATGTGACTTGACCTTTTTCCCTTACTGCTTTTAATATTCTGTGATTTATACTTTTTAAATTAATCTCTTTCTCAAGCTTAACAGTCCCTTAATTATCATGAGGGAGATGGCACTTGGGCCTTTGTCACCTTGTGGCTCTTTGTCTTTCAATGGTCATTGCTCTTCAGAGACCAAGAGAGCTATCAAGCCCACAGCTGATGTTATCACTTAATCTTTTTATATAATCCTGCATATTGCATAATTGGGGCTTTTCTTTTTTTAATTTTCATTTTTTTATTCTTTCATTTTATTTCTAAGAACTTGTGTTGACAAAAATGTATACGTACTGTAGGATATCTATCACAGTATTATATACAATGGTGAACTATGAGAAACATGTCAAAATTAAATACAGATCTAATAAATTAGAATATTATTTATAGACATTTCTATAATAATTAAAATGCTATTTTCTAGGCTAAAACTTTAGAAGCCAATATTATCATCATGTAATTTCAAATTATAAATATGATTAAAATAAATTAAATCACTTTGTAAAAACATTATGCAATTGGAAATTATTTCTGACAGATCAACTTTTACAGTTTTATAGGTCATTCATTTTTTCTCCTTTGAAATGACAAATGAAAGTTCACTTCAGTCAAAATAGCACACAACTTAATCTCACTTTTAGTGTTACTTGTTTTCCATATGTTTTGAACACCTTACTACTGTCACACTCAACTAGAAATAAGTTGACAATTCTTGACTAAATTTAGAGCAAATAAATACTAGTCTTCTAAAATATACAGAACTCACCTCCCTAATGTGACCATAAGATTCAAATACCTCCAATGTTCTTCCTTGAAGATATGTTAGCTTCACTCTGAGCAAAAAGCAACATTCCTTTGCTTGTCCCAAGGCCACTACACTGAGATTAATCAGATATCAATAACACTTGCTGAAGTTATCCCTTAAATATTTCTATTTCATCAGTATGAAGTGTCCTTCCTTATCTTTTTTGATAACTTTTGGTTGAAAGTTGATTTTATTCTATATTAGAATGGCTACTCCAGCTTGTTTCTTGGGACTATTTGCTTGAAAAATTGGAGTCCAACTTTTACGCCGAGGTAGTGTCTGTCTTTGTCACTGAGTTGCATTTATTGTATGCAGCAAAATGCTGGGTCCTGTTTAGGTATCCAGTCTATTAGTCTATGGCTTTTTATTGGGGAATTGAGTCAATTGATGTTAAGAGATATTATGGAAAAGTGATTGTTACTTCCTGTTATTTTTGTTGTTAGAGGTGGTATTATGTTTGTGTGGCTATTTTCTTTTGGATTTGGTGAAAGAAGATTATTTTCTTGCTTTTTCTAGGGTGTAGTTTCCCTCCTTGTGTTGGTGTTTTCCATCTATTACCCTTTGTAGGGCTGGATTTGTGGAAAGATATTGTGTAAATTTGGTTTTGTCATGGAATATCTTGGTTTCTCCATCTATGGTAATTGACAGTTTTACTGGGTATAGTAGCCTGGGCTGGCATTTGTGTTCTCTTAGAGTCTGTATGACATCTGCCCAGGATTTTCTAGCTTTCATAGTCTCTTGTGAGAAGTCTGGTGTAATTCTGATAGGTCTGCCTTTAGATGTTACTTGACCTTTTTCCCTTACTGCTTTTAATATTCTTTCTTTGTTTAATGCATTTGGTGTTTTGATTATTATGTGATGGGAGGAATTTCTTTTCTGGTCCAGTCTATTTGGAGTTCTGTAGGCTTCTTGAATGTTCATGGGCATCTCTTTCTTTAGGTTAAGAAAGTTTTCTTCTATAATTTTGTTGAAGATATTTACTGGCACTTTAAGTTGAGAATCTTCACTCTCTTCTATACCTATTATCCTTAGGTTTGGTCTTCTCATTGTGTCCTGGATTTCCTGGATGTTTTGGGTTAGGAGCTTTTTGCATTTTGCATTTTCTTTGGCTATTGTGTCAATGTTTTCTCAGGTATCTTCTGCACCTGAGGTTCTATCTCTTTTATTCTGTTGGTGATGTTTGCATCTATGACTTCTGATCTCTTTCCTAGGTTTCAATCTCCCAGATTGTCTCTCTTTGTGATTTCTTTATTGTTTCTGTTTTCATTTTTAGATCCTGGATGGTTTTGTTCAATTCCTTCACATTTTGCTTGTGTTTTCCTGTAATACTTTAAGGGATTTTTTTGTGTTTCCTCTTTAAGGACTTCTAGCTGTTTACCTGTGTTTTCTTGTATTTCCTTAAGGGAGTTATTTATGTCCTTTTGAAAGTCCTCTATCATCATCATAAGTGATTTTTAGATCCGAATCTTGCTTTTCTGGTGTGATGGTGTGTCCAGAATTTGCTATGGTGGGAGAATTGGATTATGATGATGCCAGGTAACCTTGGATTCTGTTGCTTATGTTCTTGCACTTGCCTCCTGCCATCTGGTTATCTCTAGTGTTACCTGCCCTCCTTTTGTCTCACTGGAGCCTGTCCTTCCTATGATCCTGGTTGTGTCAGAACTCCTCAGAGACCAGCTGCCTCTGGGATCTTGTGCTTCTGTGATCCTGTGATCCTGAGATCCTGGGTACGTCAGAGCTCCTGGGAACCAAGCTGCCTCTGCGCCTCTCAGATCCTGGTGTGATCAAGCTCCTGGGATCCTGGGATCCTGGGATCCTGGTTGTGTTAAAGCACCTGGGAGTGGAACTTCCTCTGGGTGTTGTGGGAATGGCTGAGGAGTTTGCCCCTAAGGTCTGCTCAGGGCACAGGCCTAGACTGGAAGGAGCCTGTGCCACTGGTCCAGGGAGTTTCCTGGGTCCCTGGATCCTGCTGGTACCAGTTACTCTCAGTGTTAGGAGAGATGGTGTGTCCTCCTCACCTCTGATCCTATGATCCTGGGTATGTTAGAGCCCCTGGGAGTGGAGCTTTCTCTGTGTTGTGGGACTGGCTGAGGAGTTTGACCCCAGGGTCTGCCCAGGGTACTGGCCCAGGGGGCTTTTCTTATTGTAGATATTCTCGGAAAATTTGACTTATTTTATAATTCTATGGGTTTTAAATAATGAATAAAGCACATTGTTCTTTCATGGAACTCATTGTTCTTAGCACATTCAGTTTTCTTCCACCTGGATATATTATGCTTGGTGATAGAGGCTGAGGATGGTGTTCCTGTCTGGTCCTGAAGTTCCTATCCAACACTGGGGAATCAGCTGAGCATAGTGATGCACAACTACAATCACAACAGCTGAATAACAGAGATAGCCCAAAAAACAGAGAAAGCCATAAAACCTAGCCCATGCTACAAAGCGATATTCAGGCCAGTCTGAGCTATATAATACATAATGAAACTCTATCTCAAATCAAGACAGATCAGTGGTGCTTAAAGATTAGAATGAAGCAAGTGAATACAAAATAGTATAACTTCTTTAAGGTCTCAACATTGACTCTTAGGAATATATCCTTCCAATGAAAGTGAGTCTATGAATTAGTGAATTGGTTCCTAAAGAGGCCAGGTACCTAACATAAGGCCTGAACACAAAGCTACAACTCACCTGAGTAAGAGTTTGCCAACTGTTCTTCTGTCTTTGGAGGCTATGTTTCTAAAAGGTAATGCCCTGAGCCTTCACATTGTCTACTGGTAGGAATTATTAGCCTTGTGCTAAAGTGTTGCTTCTAACCTACAAGAAATCATGCTCTCTGTTTGATGCACATGATAAGAGCTGCATGCTACTACCATGGATTTTAGATACAAATCTCTAAGAAGATTCAAAACTAACCACTCCCAAATGCTACAAAATTGCCTCAAAGTATAATAGTAGTTTTATGTCCAAACACCAACTATTGGGTGTATTTATAAAGAATTAAGCAAAAAAGTTTTGAAGCAAAATGGAAGCTTACTGTTTCTCGCTTTAGAAGCATGTTAATACACAATGGGTGTTATAACCCATATTGCAAAAGAATACTTACCTACCAGGAATATTTTGTCTATGGAAAATAAGGTTCCCTTCTAAACAGTTATGTGGCCAACACCATATCTGGCTCTAATATATGGTGTTACAAAAAGAAAAGGTCAATAATCAGTGATTCACAGAACTCTTGCCAGTTGAAAACTTTAGAGAAAGATAATCTTCATTGGTGGAATAGAAATGGCCTTCCACCATAATGGGTGTCTTCTGATCCCAAGGGAGTTTAGAATTAACTCATAAATGTTTACCATAGTCTAAGATAAATAATATTTTGTGATTATGTTCTGAAGAGTCAACCTTTCCCAGTAAGAATCTTATTTATTATTCTTCTGCTTTGGGAAGTGATCTCAAGGCCCTTAAAAGTTTCTGCCTGATAGAAATGTCAGCTTCAGGCCTTTGATAAAGGCTCTTATCCATACTGCATTAATTTTGATCTTCTGCACAACCAAAATAAGATATCCATCTGGCTTCCAGGACAGGCTGAAAATAAACTTACCCATGCAGAGGTTCATGACTGAACCTCTATAAAGCTCAGGCATAAATAGCTTGGTGAGCTTCCCTTTATTTGATCACTGTCCCACATTATGGCCAGAAGCACAGAGATGCACATGACTCTACAGGAAAAAGAACAAACACATCCAGAAAATGCATGTTTCAACCACTCTCAGACTATTACATATTTCAGTTCTTAAGACAGAGTTTAATCTCTAGTAGAGGACAGATATCTTATTTGGTAAAGTTATTTCTTCACTGCATAACTCAAAAATCATATTTTTCTTAGATTCTGTCAAACATTTCTTCACTGGGTTCACATTCTAATGGGATTGAAAGATACTATTCACCTTGGAAGGTAATCACCATGCCAGCTAGTATTCATTTCCCCTAAATATTATTGGTAAAGACAATCATTTTTAGTAATTTCCTCGAGTTCTTTCAGCAAATTTTTAAACCTATACATAACCATGGAAAACCCAAAGCTTTAGTCAGTTCATCTGAGTGGAGAGTGGTCCTAGATGACCTAAATTGACCCAAGCTTGCAGCTTGGGCTTTGGAACTGTTACTTCTATCTTCCAGCATTTTCTAGCTCCAACTGGGTTTTGAAAAAGAATTTCTCCAAAATGGGGAGATTATATATCTGTAACATGTGGCCTATTCAACAGCAGTCTTGTAACTCCAACTAAAAATGAGCAATTGTGTTGTCTTTTATTTAAGCTAATACTAATAAGTTTATTACTTTTCTTTTAATCAAATTATTACACCCAGTCATTTGGATACCAGAAACATTTGGTTTAAGCCATGTTCAGTTATCTAGTATTTTGTATGTGACTATATTCTAATGTTGGAGGAGAAGCTAGAGAATGAAAGATGGAGTCTGGAGATCTGGATGGAAAACAACAACAACAACAACAACAACAAAATGCCTCAAGGAATAAAATCATAGCTTTATAATTGATAGTCATCAATAATTCAAGGAGAATATGGATTGACTGGCTGCAAGAAGCACATCTAGGTAACAAGGACATAGAATAAAGGAAGTATGTGGTTGCAATGACATCCAAGCAGAGTGGGGTGCTACAACAGCAATCTGAGTGCTAAATTAAACTTACCAAGCTCTTGGTAATATTTGGAGATGCACTTGTTTAGTCTAAGCAATGCTAAACATATGTCATTACTTACTCCTAATCTATACTGAAGGAGATCAAAAGTACAGATAACTGTCAGGGAATTGTGCATAGCTCTCTTTACTCTAAGTTCAAAACTTGATATACAATACTTGACAAGTTTTTAACTCCTACTCTTTAAATATTGACTCCTCAGTAAGCCTATCTGAGAATTTCTAATTCACTGGAATATACATTTAAGATGCCCACTAATGACTCAAATTTCATCTTTACAGCCCAGAAAGACATGGGAGGCAGCAACGTGTTCAAGCCTAAGCATGCTCGGATTTCACCAATTTTCCCTTCGTCTCTGGTAGTTTCGGAATTCCAGTCAATGTCATGAGTCAATAACCATCAGAAGTTGAATAATTGTTTTCATTAAACCACCAAATCTTTTTAGACAAATTTTTAGCCAAGCAATTCTATAAGTGGGATTATATGTAAGACGATATAGTTCAGATCCTTTCTGGAGCTTTCCTGAGCCAAACAGATATTTTCTCTTAGCATGAAATCTTGAAGTATGAATGCTGAGTCTACTGTTACATGATTAAGCACTGGGAAAACTCAGACACTAGTCAACCTATAGGCTCCAAGAGTCCACACAGACCATAAAACGTTTTAGTGTGAAGGATAGTCACCTTGATTATGCTCAGAGATTTGGCTAACCATATGTTTACCTTCTCTGTTAAGAAATCAAGTTGAAATATAAATAAACAAATGAATAAATGAATAAATAAATGTATGTAAAAAACCAAGAGTATATTTATAGGCAAAAATTCCTGTAAGTAATTGGAAAACAGAGAAATGGGGAAGTTAATGTTTACAACTATTCATTTTTAGACATAAACACATGCACACGCGCATGCACACACACACGTGCATGCACACAGTGGGGGGGAGAGATTGAGAGTTGAGAGGAATTAGTAGCAGCAGAGAGACAGAGATTATATTAGTTAGAGGGTATTATTGCAGAGATAGTAGCCATCAATTTTAAGTTCATCAAAGAACGCAACTTTTAAAAGATAAATTTTCAAAGTAAGTCAACATAACTTGGCAAAAATGCCAAGTCAAACAAAACAAAACAAGTTCCACTCCATTTCTTTTCTACTTGTGAAGATGTGGTTTAATTGTCTTCGTGCTGTGACATCTGTGCAGCTCGTGTTCTATTGATTCTAACATATTTTCCTTACTTTCTGTGATCATTCAAGCTATAATGCACACAAAGTGTTCCTGAGTTTGTATAACCCTACATTTAATTATAATCTCTCTACCAATAATTCTTTTTACAATATATTATCTCACATTTATTGAATTTAAACAGTCACCCTAGGTCACTGCTGTCAGTCTATGCTATTCTATAATGTTTCCTTGTTTACTTATCCTACAGTTATTACTTTTGTTTACTTATATTCATATAAAATGGATTCACATTTACCATCCCAATAATGTTTTCTACTCTTTGTTATTTTCTTTACCACACTGGCTAAGTTTTTTTGAAGATACTTTTGACCATACGTTCTTTTTCACTCAAGTATTATTAAAAAAGAAAATACTGGTTTTTACCATATAATCAGAACAGTGAAATTCTTTGGGGCTTGTAAGATTAGTGACTATAAGTCTCTTTATGGCTCAGCATGCACTGGGTCTTAGGATGCTTTCCATCTCACTAAACATGTTGCTATATCTTAAAAAAAATCAACCATTTGAAAGATTTTGCAGAATTGTAAGGAATAAATAACCTATAAGGACCCACTCTAAATGCTTGCCTAAAATCTGTTTGCTTGTTTGTTTAGTTATTTATATGCAAGTGTGAATGAGGACGTGCACATGCTATGGCACATCTGTGAATGTTCAACGGTAATGTTCATTGGGCAGTTCTCTCCTCTCACGTATAGGTTCTGAGGAGGAGCCTGTATATTGTTAAGTTGGTAATATACTGCTTTACTAGATGAGCCATCTGATCAACCCAACACTTAAAAAGTAAATCAACATCAGCAGTACAGACATGGTTTAATCTACACATTTTCAAAATGACAGTGAAAAAGTAAATTTCTGTGAAGTCAAATATCTTCAATGATTTAAAATTTCCAGAGCAACTTTTGCAATTCCACTATCCTGATCAAAGTGTGAAACCTAATTTATTTGTCTTGGCTAATTAAATTCTACCTGCAACAGCAAGTGTCACTGCTGCTTGTAGCTAAATTAGAAATGTTAATTATAAGAGAATATTCAGTGTTACCATGCATGGGACAGAGATTGCTGGAGCTGTGTTTTTGAAGGTTTAGGCCAAAGTCACTTTGAACTGAAAAGTTATAATCATTCTTCTAGAATACCAATGAATGACTCTCCAAACCCAGGGCATTTACGGAGCTTTTCTCAACCCCTAGCTGAGTATCTGTTATATAAGCTTATGTTTCATGTCACATACCATCATGCAATCATGTAAGTTATAAAGACATTAGAATTTAGAATTCATGCCAATGTTGTGAAAAAGAATTACAAATAGGAACAAATAAAGTTTAGCTGTTACCAGCACTAAGAGGAATAAAAACATAACCAAGTACATGCATGAAATATGTATTTAATTCTAAGTGTTGTAGTTAGTGTGACAAAATACATGGCATAAATAACTTAGGCAGGAGGAATGTCTAGACTCATGGCTTCAGAGTCTCTGGTCCTGGTCCTTGGCACCATCAATTCTAGATCTGCTGTGAGTCAGATACCATTGTAGTAGAGGCATGTAGCATAAACTGATGTCCTTCTGGCAGAGGGAAGGAACTGAGAATCATTTTTAGCCTTCAAAGCTATGTCTCAAGTTCCCAACATCCTCAAGCTAGGCCTCCATTCCTAACATTTCCAGAGGCTCCCCAGATAATGCCATCAACTAAGGTGCTTCATTTGTGAACCTATGGGAACATTTCCTATTTAATCATAATACTGTGCTTTCTGCACAGAGTAATTATATAACTTCCACATGTCTTTAATAAACACTCTTGCTTCCTTTTTAAGAGTCATCTTACATTATATGATGTTATAAATCACGAATAAGTTGTAGTCATAGTTTGGAATGGGAACATTAAAAAATTCATATGCTGAAGTCTAATCATAAATGTATTTTTATTTGAAGATGAGGCTTGCACGTTGTTATATCATCAGATTAACTATAAAGACATCTTTCTGCCTCACAAATACAACTAAATGCCTTTTTAAAAGATGCAAGAATAGTCTCTCTGTGTGTCTGTACTGTTAGGAAAGAATTCAAGAAGATGATGGGTATCTCTAAGTCAAATTACATTCCCTCACCAGAAACAAGCCTCAGTCAGTGCCTTGACCTTGGACTTTTAGGGCTCTCAACCTGTGGTATTGGTTACAGCATCCTGAAGTGTATTAGCAACACAATAAACCCATGCCCTACACAGTAGTTACATACTAGAATTTTCTCTTGATGAGCACTGGATAGTGTCCCATAGTAAACATGGCTCTAAATGGGCATTGGATGCCATCTTGACAGTTACTATTGTAAAAATAATTCTATCCTAAGATACAGCAAATAGTTTCTGGGCCTCTCTCAACATATTTTCTTAAAATTAACAAAAACGTACTCACAGAGATTGGCACATTTTCTTCTTTCTTGTGTCACCTGAAGAGGATTTAGTGTGCACTAACCCTATATACATGGTCCATGATGTGTACTTTCTGGACTTTATGATGGTGCAAAGAAGAACTTAGTGTGCAGCTAACACACAACTGTGACTGAAGTTAGTCTGAGAATGAGTTTGATGCTAGAGATTCAGATGGAAATACAGGGATGCCTATGTGAAGAATGTATAAAATTCATTAACCAAACTTCTCCTGAGATTATGTTAACTGAGATTCCTGGAAATGGTATAACAGCCAAGAGAAGGGTCCATTCTTAAGAGAAACAAAATGTGTATAATAATTAACAGCAATTTTTTTTGCAAAATTTTCGGTGGGCATTCAAAGTAAAAGTAGTGACTATTTAGATAGACCATATTCTCAAACAGCATTTTTGTAGAAATATATTTTATAATTATTGTATGAGATATGGCAGCAAGTAACTCAGTGAGGTCAAACCACCAGTGCTATGACTTAGATTACTAAGTCAACGTGTACAGTTCCCTGCTAACCTAATTTATTTCCACATAAATTCTAACC
Organism: Uromys caudimaculatus; assembly: GCA_028551405.1. Lineage (NCBI taxonomy): Eukaryota > Metazoa > Chordata > Mammalia > Rodentia > Muridae > Uromys > Uromys caudimaculatus. Next base: position 2,570 of record JAPYYD010004750.1, on the reverse strand, counting down.
AATACTGAGGAGTTTCCCCAGAAGATATGCCAAAGGTTAAACTATTTTAGTAATGGTGGATAATCTGGCAAGCACGTAAAGAGAAGATATTGGGGAAAGAGAATTCAGAAGCTTAAGAAATATTGAGGTGGACATGTCAAATAATTAGCTTCTCAAGGCTTTTTGATATAACGATGCATTATAGAGTTTTTTTTAAGTAGGTAGCACAGAATTTTCAACACTTCTCTGATTTACAGACCTTTATACAGGCAATTGTAGAAAAAATTTACATTCTTATTATATCAAATCTAAGTTGAAGAATACCACACATATTCTTCTCTATAGAGCTCACATGATAAAAACTTAGACTGATTAGTACAATGAGTGTTTTTAAACTTGCCACAGTATCAGTGTTTTTCACCATGCTTTAACAGATATACAGCTAGCAATATCCTTTCCCAGATGTTGCCAGTAATTTTATTTCCATAGAGAATGCTTTGTGGTAGAAAGGCAGGAGACTGTAGAAATACTGCTCTAGGTGAACACATCATCCACACACATGCACACGAACCCAGAAGGCGGGTAGAAAACGCTAATCAATGTTTATCACCACTGCTTAACCCAATGCCATAACTCCAGCAGTAAATGTTTGCTCTGATTTGGTCATTTTAGCATGGGGATTGCTAATGCTCATTCTACAGTGAGAAGCCTGCAAGGCTCTTTCTTTCACTTTAATAAATTCTGGTGGGAACTCTTAACATTGCTGTTCTAAACTAGAAAAAAGATGCCAAGATGCCAAGAAAACTTCTTCACAAGCTGTTATCAAGTCATTAAATGTGGAAAATCTGTGTTACATGCCATAGATGAGGGAAAAAATTAACTTAGGTTTCAACAATCCAGACAATTCTAATAAAGAGAAAAGGTAGTAAATAGTTAAGCAGGCACATCCTAAAGTGTTTGAATGAATATTTGTATTCTCATGAGCCCCACACCAGCCTAATATAATCTGATTATTAAGATTAAATTAAATCTAATTTAAAAGTTTGAATCTTTTATAAATAGTATGGTTCCCTAAAATCTTTAACCCTATGTAACTTTTCTTGAAGTTTCTTCTCTATTGAATTCATCTAGGAAAACATTAATCTCTTCATTTCTCTGCAGTTTCTCTGTGAATCCTAACCCTGTTCTGAGAGTAGGATTGTTCTAGGCATAAGCATCAATAAAGGGCCTACTGAGTACCAGTGTTATGACAAATGTTGTAAGAGTACACCCTGGTCTTTGACTCAAGAAGCTCAGCCTCATGAAACCTCTAACCTATTTGTGCCAGAGGTTATCAAGTGCTTGACTTTTGTGATTATAAGTACAGAAAGTGGAAAATGCATGCCCTTAATTATTATTCAATAGAAATTACAGCAAAGACAGATTTTTTGCTTTCTCTTTGTTACTTTATGTATTTTGCTTCCATGAGTAATATGCACATGGACATGTCCATGAAAATCAGAAGAAGGCGGTGAATTCTCTACAACTGAAGTTGTGGACAGCTGTAAGCCTCCATATGGTTTCTGGGAATCAAACCAAGCCCTCTGCAAGAAAAGATTTCAATCTTTGAGCAATCTCCCCAGTCCCAAGATAGGTCTCCTTAATTACCTAACAGTCTTTTATTTTGAATAAAGAAAACAATAGCCTGAGATTTTATTCATGGGAACTCCAACAGAACCAGCATAATGTTCGTTCATTATTATCCATTAAAATGACATTAAATTTGGTGAACAGATATCGGATATAGACTGCTTTTAGACTAAGTGTCCTGGAATATGGGAAAATGAACACAGAATAAATGTAAAAATTAAGGAGTAGCATATGATAACTAAGGAAACTTAAAAAACACTGAAAGGAAACATCATGTTAACAGCTTATTGTAATAGATGATCAAATAAAAGGAACTAAGAATATGGTTCTGTTGATACAGAAAGGAAGCCAAGGTGAGGTAATGAAGACCACAGACGGCTTTCAATTCACAATGGGACTATATCCTGCTAACCCCTTTGTGAGTGTTTAATATACCCAACCTAGAAAACACCAGAGCTGAGTTGAGCCTATGTAAAAGTCTGCTCAGAACGTTAGCTTACAGGTGGAAAAAGCTATTACTGGATTTTGCTTGGATCTACCAGCCACCAAATAATGACATAGAGTCATTATTATTTATAAAGGCCCAGGCATTATAGCAAGGCTACCTCCCAACTAGCTTAATTATCTTAATTAATCTGTCTATCCTAGTTCAGGTCCTATCACATTGCCCACCTGTATGTCCAACTTCCTCCATGTCATGCTGGCAAATCTTCCCACCTCAAATTCTTCTCCCTGAGACTCCTCTCAGTCAGGAAGTACCCCTTCCCTTTCCTTCCTAGATATGGGTGGTCAGCTCCTTATTAAATCCCATCAGAGGAGCCTCACAGGAACTTGGAAGGCCCGTGAGTGGGGATGAGGGGAGCAGCACCTCTCGCCCAGACCCGCCCGGATCTGCAGGGATCCCGGGCCTGAGAACCCGGGAACAGAAAGACTCCGAAACTTCCCGATCTCACTTGCAGGGG
>JAPYYD010004749.1:0-12799 GCA_028551405.1 Uromys caudimaculatus | reverse complement strand
GAAGAGAATCCTTACAAGTGTGAAGTTTGTGGCAAGGCTTTTGATTATCCTTCAAGACTTTCTACCCATGCAAAAATACATACAGGAGAGAAACCATACAAGTGTGAAGCATGTGGAAAGGCCTTCCGTTCTCTGTCATCACTTTCTAAACACAAGAGAATTCATGCAGGAGATAATTACTATAACAGTGAAGTATGTGGCAAGTCCTTCGGTTATCCTTCAAGACTTTCTAAACGTAAGAAAGTTTGTACAGGAGAGAAGCCCTACAAGTGTGAAGTATGTGGCAAGGGCTTCCATGTTTCATCTCTACTTTCTAAACACAGGACGATTCATACAGGAGAAAAACTGCACAAGTGTGAAGTATGTGGGAAGGCCTTCTATTATCCATCAAGACTTTCAACCCATAAGATAATTCATACAGGAGAAAAGCCATACAAGTGTGAAGTATGTGGAAAGGCCTTCTGTTTTCCACCATCACTATCTAAACACAAGAGAATTCACACAGGAGAGAAACCATACACGTGTAAAGAATGTGGGAAGGCCTTCCGCTTTCCATCATCACTATCTGCACACAAGAAAATTCACACAGGAGAGAAACCCTACAAGTGTGAAGTATGTGGCAAGGCCTTCCATTATCCATCATTACTTTCTAAACACAAGATAATTCATACAGGAGAAAAACCCTACAAGTGTGAAGTATGTGGCCAGGCATTCCATGTTCCATCAAAACTTTCTCATCACAAGATAATTCATACAGGAGAAAAACCCTACAAGTGTGAAGTATGTGGCAAGGCTTTCCATTATTCATCATTACTTTCTAAACACAAGATAATTCATACAGGAAAAAAACCCTACAAGTGTGAAGTATGTAACAAGGCCTTCCATTATCCATCAAGGCTTTCTAGCCATACAAAAATGCATACAGGAGAGAAACCATACAAGTGTGAAGCATGTGGAAAGGCCTTCTGTTCCCCATCATCACTTTCTAAACACAAGAGAATTCATAAAGTTGAACAAGCCTACAGTTGTGAAGTTTGTGGGAAAGTCTTCTGCATTCCATTATTACTTTCTAAACATAAGAGAATTCATACAGGAGAGAATCACTATAACAGTGAAGTACATAGCAAGTCCTTTGTTTATCCTTCAAGACTTTCTAAACATAAAGAAATTCACACAAGAGAGAAGCCATACAAGTGTGATATATGTGGAAAGGCCTTCGATTATCCTTCAAGACTTTCTAATCATAAGAAAATACATACAAGAGGGAAACTATACAAGTGTGATGTATGTGGAAAGGCCTTCGATTATCCTTCAAGACTTTCTAAACATAAGAAAATTCATACAAGAGGGAAACCATACAAGTGTGATGTATGTGGAAAGGCATTTCACATTGCATCATTACTATTAGTACACAAGGGAATTCATACTGGAGAAAAACCCTACAAGTGTGAAGTATGTGGCAAGGCCTTCCATTATCCATCATTACTTTCTAAACACAAGAGAATTCATACAGGAGAAAAACCCTACAAGTGTGAAGTCTGTGGCAAGGCCTTCCATGTTTCATCATCACTATCTAAACACATGATAATTCATACAGGAAAGAAACCCTACAAGTGTGAAGAATGTGGCAAGGCCTTCCATTTTCCATCATTACTTTCTAAACACAAGATAAGTCACACTAGAGAAAAACCTTACAAGTGTGAAGTATGTGGCAAGGCCTTCTATTATTCATCATTACTTTCTAAACACAAGATGATTCATATAGGAGAAAAACCCCACAAGTGTGATGTATGTGGCAAGGCCTTCCACTATCCTTCACAACTTTCCAACCATAAGAAAATTCATACAGGAGAGAAACCATACAAATGTGAAGTATGTGGAAGTGTCTTCCGTTTTCCATCATCACTTTCTGAGCACAAGAGAATCCACACAGGAGAAAATCCATACAAGTGTGAAGTATGTGGGAAGGCCTTCTATTATCCATCATTACTTTCTAAACACAAGATAATTCATACAGGAGAAAAACCCTACAAGTGTGAAGTATGTGGGAAGGCTTTCCATTATCCATCATTACTTTCTAAACATAAGATAATTCATACAGGAAAGAAACCCTATAAGTGTGAAGTCTGTGGCAAGGCTTTCCATTATCCATCACGACTTTCCAAGCATAAGACAATTCATGGTACTGGAAAGATGTCTCAAGAGTTAAGGGCACTGGCTGCTCTTCCCGAGGTCCTGAGTTCAATTCCCAGTAAATATGTGGTGGCTCACAACCATCTATAATAGGATCTGATGCCCTCTTCTGGTGTGCAAGTGTACATGCAGATAGAGAAGTCACATACATAAAATAAATAAGTCTTCAAAATTCACACAGGAGAAAAACAGTACTAGTCTGAAGTATGTAGAAAGGCCTTGAATTTCATCATCACTTTGGTACACAAAATTCATACAGGAGAAAACCCTACAAGTGTGTAGTGTGTGGCTAGGATTTCCATTGTCCAGCATTATGTTCTAATCACAAATCACTCAGGAGAGAAACCCTGCAAGTATAAAGTATGTATCCTGGCCTTCTATGTTCAACAAGAACATTAGGATCATCAAAGAATTCTGCAGAGAAACCATACAAATCTAAAGTATGTGGCAAATACTTTAGAAATTTCATAGCATGTTCTGAACATGGGATAATTCCTACTGATGAGAAATATTACAATTGTGGAGAATGTGGCAAAAACTATTACCAGTCTACTGGTCTTAAGTAACATTCAAGATTTCATCCATGAGAGAAACCACACAAGTGTGAAGAATGTTCCAAGGTCTTTTGTACTTACTAAGAACTTGTAAAACACTTAATAATTCATAGGAGACTGAAATGCCACATGTGAAAAATGTTGTAAACCCTTTTATAAACTTTCTTAATATTTCTCAACACAAGGTAGTTTGAACTGGAGTGACATAATAGAAATGTTAAAATATCCATAATATGTTAACACTTCTTCAGACATTAAAAGTTATCAAAAGCTTTCTGCTGAATAGAAACCATGTAAGATTGAGGAATGTGGTAAATAAAGCCTTTGGAATCATCCACATAACCATGTCCAAAGTACAGATGTCAGACTGTGTTCTCTGGATTTGGGGTGGATCCATCCTTGCTGTCTTTTGTTTCTTCTCTTTTAAAATCAGAACACCTCTATACCATTGTTGCAAAAGCAGTCACTTGTTTTTATGTTGTAAGAGATCACACATAAGTTATTGCCTTGAGGTCTCACATGACACATGGACTGTGGTCCCTCATAGTGTTGTCATCGTTAAATACTTTGTGGAACTTTCAAGGTGTATCCTATTTTACTTATGAGGTAAAAGTAAGGTTGGGGAAAGGGGAAGAAATGTGATTAAAGCTCTGTGGATAAGGCAAGCATGAGTTTGGGAACAAACTTAAAAGACAACAAGACCCATACCCATGTTAGTATTCCAAGTACCCACAAAATAGAGGTAATTACCTCTGAAGATTTTTCTCTGACCTCCATGGATGTGCTCCCATACATACATACATACATACATACATACATACATACATACATATGCCCAGACAAAATAAACCTAAATTACGTTTTTTAATTACATTTGTGTTTTATGCAGAAAGGGGTCATGAAGTAATGTTTTTATCTTGTTAACTTCATGAGTTCTAGCCTCATGCGAGAAGCAAGCCTCTAATTGTTGATTTGCAGGACTTTTCTTGATAGTTTAATTGACATCAGAAGATCTGGTGATTGTGGTTGAAAGCATGCGGTGGAAATGCTGCAGTATAAGAAAATGCCCTGATAACAACTATTCATCAATCTCCTGCTTCTTGACTGTGGATGGAACATGATGAGCTTCTTTAAGTTTCTGTTGCCATAAGTTTCCCATCAAATTGTGTTTGGAGTAAGAATTGCCCTAAGTGTTCATAGATTTGAATGCTTAGTCATCAGGCAGTAGCACTTCTTTAAAAGGATTAAGAAGTGTGGCATCTTTAGAGTAAGGGTGTCATTGGGGCTTGTATTTGAGGTTTCAGAAGCTCAGACCCAGTGTCTCACTCTTCTTAGTAACTATGGATCAAAGTGTAAGGTTCTCAGCTACTTCTCAAGCATCATATCTGTCTCCATTCCACCATGTTCCCTACAATAATGATAATGTACAAAACTTCTGAAACCACAAACAAACCCCAATAAATGCTTTCTTTATAAGAGTTACCCTTGTTTGGTGTCTCTTCATAGCAATAGAACATTAGCAGACTTCTTGCAGATCAACAAAAAGATGAACTTTCATGCATTAATCCTATTTAGATGAATTAATGATTGTATATAATTTCTGATTTGATTAAAAAACATAGGAAAAAAGTTTTAAGAGATGGTTTTAGTTGTTTTCGTAAAAAGATGTAATAAAGTTACTCAATAGAATGTAACCACTCCTCATAATAGTAAGTTAATGCTTCATAATAAGAAATCAAATGAGCTTTAATAGTTACACTAAAAAAGAGAAATTGGCTTGAGATAAATTTGTGTTCAAGGAAAAACATTCAAGTCCAAGAATAAAGACATAGGTGTGCTCATGAGACAAGATGATATGAACCTGTTGCTTTGAACTTATAATGAGCTTATAGAATGAGACGCTGCTTTGAACTTGTTATTGCTCTATAACTTCTATTTTTATGTAACATTTTATCTAAGACAATTTTCTAAAGAACTTTTGTCTGCAGGGCAGTGGTGGCTCATGCCTTTTATCCCAGTACTTGGGAGGCAGAGGCAGGAGGATTTCTGAGTTCGAGGCCAGCCTTGTCTACAGAGTAAGTTCCAGGACAGCCAGGGCTATACAGAGAAACCCTGTCTCGAAAAACCAAAAAAAAAAAAAAAAAAAAAAAAAGTACTTTTGTCTAAGAAGATATAAAACGGCCAAAGAAGAAGTTTTAGTAGTTTCAGGGTGGGGTGCTCTGCCTCATCCATCCATCTAAATATTGTGATATAGCCATTTTCCTCTTCATCCAGTGTGTATGTTTTTTGTGTGAGTGTCTCTTTTTTTCTTCTGGTTTGCAAGTAGGTAACTAGCCTGTCCTTCAGATAGAGCTCCTTTACCCCATTTTAAAATTGGGTTATCTGGAGTTTTGTAGATTAACGAGTTTTTTATATAATTTGGATATTACCCTTTTTATGGTTATAGAGCTAGTGAAGATTTTCCCCCCAATCTGTAGGTTGCTGATTTCGCCTATTGACACTGTCCTTTGCCTAACAGAACCTTTTTAGTTTCCTGAGGTCCCATTTGTCAATTGTTGATCTTAGAGCCTGAGCCATTGGCACTCTCATCAGGAAATTTTCCCTTGTACCAATGAGTTCCAAGTTCTTTCCCACTTTCTCTTCTATGAGATTCAGTGTATATGGTTTTATGTTGAGGTCCTTGATCCACTTGGATTTGAGGTTTGTGCAAGGTGACAAATAGGGATATATTTTCATTCTACATGTAGTCAGTTAGACCAACACCATTTACTGGAGATGCTTTCATTTTTTTATTGTATGGTTTTCACTTCATTGTAAAAAAATCAAGTCTATACGTGTGTGTGCTTTATTTCTGAGTTTTCAATTCTATTGCATTCATTGACCTGACTGTCTCTGTGTCTCATGCACTTTTTAATCATAATTGCTCTGTAGTACAGCTTGAGATCAGAGTTGGTACTTCCTTCTGAAATTATTTTATTGTTCAGGATTGTTTTAGATATCCTTGGTTTTTGTTTTTCCATATGGAATTGAAAATTACTCTTTCAAGGTCTATAAACAATGTGTTGGAATTTTGATGGGATTTGCTTTGAATCTGTAGATTGCTTTTGGTTAAGATGGCCATTTTCACCTTGTTAATCCTTGTTATCCATGAACATAGGAGATCTTTACATCTTCTGATATCTTCAATTTATTTATTCAGGGACTTGAAATTATTTTCATACAGAACTTTTACTTGCTTGATTAGATTTCCATTAAGATGTTTTATATTATTTGTAGGTTTTGTGAATGATGTTGTTTCCCTAATTTCTTTCTCAGTTTATTTATCATTTGTATAAAGGAAGGCTACTGATTTCTTTTGAGTTAATTTTATATACAGCCACTTTGCTGAAGTTGTTTCTCAGCTCTAGGATTTCTGTGGTAGAATTTTCAGGGTTGCTTATGTATATGCTATCATATCATCTGCATATAGAGATACTTTGAATTCTTTTCCAATGTATATCCCTTGATCTCCTTTTGTTTTCTAATTGCTCTAGCTAGAACAAGTCCATACTGAATAAATAGGAAGAGTGTAGGCAGCCTCATCTTGTACCTGATTTTAGTGGGATTGCTTCTAGTTTCTCTCCATTTAATTTGATGTCTGTTGGTTTCTATATATTGCTTTTATTATGTTTAGGTGTGTGCCATGAATTGCTCATGTCTCCAAGAATTTTAACATGAAAGGCTGTTAGATTTTGTCAAAGGCTTTTTCAGCATCTACTGCAATGAGCATGTGACTTTTCCCTTGAGATTGTTTTTATATGTATTAAATTGATGGATTTTCATATATTGAACCATCCTTACATCCCTGGAATGAAGCCTTTTTGGTTTTGGCGAATGATGATTTTGATGTATTCTTGGAATCAGTTTCCAACAATTGTCTGGAGAATTTTTGCATCGATGTTCATAAGTGAAATTGTCATGATGTTCTCTTTCTTTTTTGTGGTCTTTGTGTGATTTAGGAGTCAAAGTAACTGTAGCTCCATAGGATGTATTAGGTAGTGTTCCTTCTCTTTATATTTTGTGGAATAGTTTGAGGAGTATTGGTATTAGCTCTTCTTTGAGGTCTTGTAGAATTTCTGCACTAAAACTACCTGGCCCTGGGCTTTTTTGGTTTGTTTTTTGTTTGTTTGTTTGGGAAGTTGTTAATGACTACTTCTATTTCCTTAGGAGTTATGGGACTGTTCCCATAGTTTATCTATCCTTGATTTAATTTTGATACATGATATCTGTCTAGAAAATAATCCATTTCATCTAGATTTTCCAGTTTTGTAGAGTATAGGCTTTTGTAGTAGATTCTGATGATCTGTTGAATTTCCTCAGTTTCTGTTGTTTCTTTATGATTTTGTTAATTTGGATACTGTCTCTGTACCCTTTAGTTAGTTTGGCTAAAGGTTTATCTTGTTGGTTTTCTCAAGAAACTAGCTCTTGGCTTTGTTGACTCTTTGTGTCACTCTCTTTGTTTCGAACCTGGTTGATTTCAACCCTGAGTTTGACTATTTCCTGCTGTCTACTCTTCTTGGGTGTATTTGCTTCTTTCTGTTCTAGAGCTTTCAGATGTGCTGTTAAGTTGCTTCCCCATTTCCCCCATTAGAAGTTGTTATGATATTAGTCAGGAAAAAAAGCAAAGTAAAAGAGATTAGATTCTGGGATCTTTTTCTATCTTTTTCTTATAACCTTTGTGTTCTATCTAGTGGTAGGAGGTAAATGGAGAGAAGAGATGAAAAGAAAATGGGGTGACATATGAATAATAGTATAAAAGAATAGATCATTGAATTTATTTAAATTAAGGAGTATCTTATGCCAAATAACTTACATTGGTATAGAATTTATATAGTGATATAAATTAGAGGTTATTTATGTTACAAAATACTATACTATGTTTCAACTCTTGTTTTAGGTATTATACATAAGCAATTCATTTAAAAACATAAGCTGAAGTTACAGTCCCAGAAAGCTACTAATACAAACTGTTTTAAATAATTATGAAAAGCAAGTTAGTATTCATTCATCAAACATGTAATCTTGTTAGGTAGTAGTTTAGTTAATTGTAAAAATAAGCTTTGTTTACCCTCCTATAGCTGTTTTTAAATTTAAACAGATAAATAGCTAAAAATATGCAAAGTGTGCCTACTCAGATATCCCTTAGATACATATATGGTTTTCAAACATTTCAGAGATCTACAGTATATGTCATTTACGATGTCTTAATACTACAAGGCTTTTCATGACAAATCAGTTCCTGACAGCATTCCCAATCTACTTCCAAGAAAATGTTGGGCACCAAAGAACCTAATTCTGGAATTTTAATTCACATGTGGCAAAGCTTGCCACTGGTTAAAAAACTGCCCTGCCTAGACTGCTCACAGAATACCATCCAAAGTGTGGACAAATTGGACACTGGGAACACGACAAAGGAAGACAAACTTTCACTACTCCTGCTTCACAGAAAAGCCTATCATTTATTCTGGGCTTTTAGGCTGAACATTGATGCCCCAATGTTGCAGAGGAACATTGGGCAAATGTCCAGGCAGCTCGCAGTCTCTGTCATTTTTATAGTTTTGGAAGCTGCTTGCTCTGCACTTCCTGTTTTCTCAGGTAATTTTTATCCTTCTCAGGTCTCTGATGTGGTTGAAGACTAGATACTTATACTTTCACATATAATCTTAAGTTGTTCAGGATCTAAGAAAATGTTTTAAAGTCTAAATAAATATTTTAGGTTGGCAATGTGGGTGATGATAGAAAGAAATGCAGGCACAGAAATTTGGACTCATCAAGATAGTATAGATAGTGAAGTACTTTCTCCAAGATTGCCAAACACAAATGGACTGGACATTGTGAATGTACTTATTTTCTGATAGTTCCTATAATTGGTCTTCTTATATAAACTTTATTGATGTTAGAGAAAACCCCATTCATTGGACTAAAAGTGAGAAATGTTGGAATAGGATTTTTGTACACTGTGAAAAGGTTATCTTTGTACTATTCAAATGTTGATTTCACTACCAGCAGAAAGCTGTGTGCTATTTGGACTTTCATATTGTTATTTTTATGGCTTGTCACATGCCTTAGTATTTAATATATACCTCCCTCTGATTATCTTAATAAAGAACTGACTACTATATGTGCTTGTGTGCCACCATGCGCATGTTACAAAACAAAAACAAACTCATACCCTATAATAACATTAATTACTCTCAAGTATGGAATAATCTCTTTAGCCTGTAATCATAGATTTTTAAAGTGAATTTCCCAAACATTACACCCAAGGGGAATGTTTCAATGGGAGAAAAGTAAATGATCAAGCTATTACAAAAAATTTGACAGTACACAGTAAAGTTTATATTGTTAACATGGTCTAAACAAACATATTTGGCCTGAGAATCTGGCTCCTATAAAATTTTTCATATGTATGCCTGGTGTTAGCATTCTGTCTAACCTCCACCCCACAGTTACCTGGCAACAGCCATGTATGCTCCTCCCCATAGTTGCCTGGCAACAGCCAGGTGGGTCTGGCCCACTATAAAAGGGGCTGCTTGCCCCTCCTCTCTCTTATCTCCTGCTTCTCTTGCCCTTCCCTTGCATCTCTTATCCCTCTTTTCCCTTCCCCCCTCTCCACATGGTCATGGCCAGCCTCTCCACTTCTCTACTCTCTACTCTTTTACTTCTCTCTCCCTCTCTCTGCCTTTCTCTGCCTCTACTACACTCTTAGCTCCCCTCCCCATTCCCTGAATAAACTCTAATTTTATACTATACCTTTGCATGTGTTTGGTCCCTCTGGGGGAAGGGATGCCTGGGCTTCTGCCTGCTGAGGCACACCCTTCCCCCACACCTCCCTTCCCCATACACTCATAGAACAACATATCTCTTTAAACTTTTTATAAACACATCACCTGGGTCCCTAATATCCTGTTGAATGGGTCTCTCTCTCTCCAGATTCTCCATGTTTAGGTTGTGCCTACACCAGGGTAGCTCCTCCTGCTCTTGTATTAAACAATCCCACTAGGAAGAAATGAAGACTGCAGAAGAGTTGTGAATGAATGCGGCATCCTCAAGGATCAGCACCTCTCAGATGAATGACTACCCTCTCAGGTAGGTGTCCATGTAACAGACACAAACAAACATGTACACATTTACACACAGATACTGGAAGATTAGCCATGCTCAGAAATACTAAGCTCTTATGGTTCCTGACAGTGCCCTTCACTGCAACATTGAAAAGGAGGACGAACCAGTCATGACTTCATTCAAAAAAGACATGTCAATCAAGTGTTCAGGTAAATGTACTACTTGTTGATTCTCGTTACTCTAAGTGGAGGAAGCTATTCTGTATCACTGGGTTAACACGCTACATAAAAAATAATTGAATAGGGGCTTTTCACAGTCTCTGCTCTGAAATAGCTTCATTTTGAATCATTATGTATCGAGGAAACATGAAGTCTTTTATGTGATAGCTTTGTACTTTTGTCTTAAGCTTGAACTGCACAGGAATAAATCTTCCTAAGAGGGGATGGGTTCTCAGCACTCCATGGTTCCAGTGTAGCTCCTTTACTACAGTGAGCTCATTTGACAGTCCTAAGGACATATTTCTGATACCTTTGTATTCAAGAAGGAGTCATTTCAATGTTCTGCTTAGAAGTGAGGGAAGTTGAACGCAGATACCATTGATATTCAAATAGTGTCAAATATGAAGAATGACAGGATCAGAGATGAGACAGCAAACTCAGTAAGGAACATCCAACCTAATGCAGAGGGAAATCCTATATAGTGCACAATGGGCCAAGAGTCAGTACACACACCAGTGTGATCCCAGAAGCTCATGTAGAGGAGGAAAGCATGTGCTCAGAGAACACCTGGTGGTGACTAGCTTTGCTTCCAATTTTTCTATCTTAAATTCCTGACCTGCTGATGATAGAGTCACCAAGCACAGTTACAATAAGCCTCTTAAGGAGGTAATACTCAGTTCCATATTAGCTTCCTGATTCCTTATTTTTAAGTAAAGCAAATCAATCTGAATTTTCCATGAGGTAGTAAGATTCTATAAGTAGATCTGAGCTTTAAAATCACATTTTAGCAGAAATAACTAGGAAATGTAATAAACATTACTGTGAACGGATCAATTCACAGGCTAAAATCAGGTGCTGAGACCACAGAACTTTCAAAGAGCCTGAATCCCCTGTGGCTGCCCAATGTGCTGAAACCTTTTTCTTTCCAACTTCACCTGTTCACACTTGGGTAGGAACCCAGGTAGTGTAAAAATAATAATAATAATAATAATAATAATAATAATAATAATAATAATAAATAATAAAAAGGAGGTGGCAGAAAAGAAAAAGTAAAGAAAAAAGAAACAACAACAAACTGTGGGTTCCTGGAAGTCCTGCGCATAGACTTGTGGGAAACTATGACACTCCAAACCGACCACTATGACATCTCCAAAAGGGGCTGCGAGTATCAAACTTCTGCCTTCTGTCTTCAAACTCCCTTTCTCCCCAAAGTTCAGCCGCTGTCCTGATCAGCGCTGAGTTTGGAATTCTGACGTGGAGGTTGGTGCAGGGAGCAGCGCTGTTCTGCAGATTTGAGGGACTGTGCACGGTGGTGGTGGGTCGGGCACGAAGGGAGCTGACTCCGGGTGGTTGGGAGGGGAAGCTGCTGAAGTGCTGTAGTGGCCTAGGCTGGGACCCCTGGGGAAACTAGAGGATTGCTATGGCAGGCTGTGTGTGTCTGCTGACTGCCTGTGCCTGAGATGCTTAAGGGAGTTCCCTTTGCTGGGGAAGTGTGCTCTGCCTAGCTGACTGGTACTCACATGGCTGTAGTTCAGATTCTCAGGACATACAGAACACGTGGCCAGGTAGCCCTTCCTATACTTTATGTTCTGCCTAGTACTCCTGGTTTAAGCTCCCGGAGCTTCCTACAATTCCTAGTGTCCAGGGACGGTTGTCCTGTGAGGGCGACTGCTGCTGTATGGACCTTTTCCTTTTCCTTTGGAATGAACTGTTAGATTTATGGATGCCTCCTGTTGAATAGGAATCCTAATGTACCCCCTGTGAGTTGAATCATAACAATACACTGCTAAATAGCCACAGAATATTTGTGTAATTGGTGTAAACCTCTCTTTTGCACAATCCAGGTAATTATAGATTGTACACATCAGAGTAAAAGTCACTAGGCAATTATACCTCACCAGTTCTATCTGAGACTGCGTAGTGCCAGAAATTTGGACTCCTTTTCAGATATGAGAGACGACATGGTGTGATGAGAGGAAGATCACTGAGAGGGGCTGGAATGTCTCTGAAAGAAAAGGGAGAAAAGGCTCTATTCACCTTCCAGGCTCTATACACTGTTCTCTCATCACGTGGTTTTCTTCTGTCTGTCCACATTATCAGCACTGTCTTAACTCTCTTAAATGTTCTTTCCCCCTCAATGTGGCATTCAGGTTCACTCATGTTCCCTGAATAGTTTAGAAAGATGTCCATGAGGATTTGTATTGTATTTGAGAAAATGCAAGATGAATTTGGAAAGTTATGTGGCACTTGGTGTCTTATGATTTGCATGTAGTAGGTTTCTGTGAGTGCAGAATCCCTAGCTCTCATCCTAAAGGCTTACAAGATAGCCAGAAACTGTGGGAGTGGCCATTATCTAGGAACACAGAATTTGGTTACCCAAAATTCCATATTTCAACATGAACTTAGTTTCATGGTTTCACAGAACAAAGAATGTCATTAACCAAGGAAAGTTTAAAATATATATTTGTGTGTGTGTCCCAAAGAGGCAGGTACAATGAGAAGGGGGTGTTATCCTATTCAGGAAAGGTACCATCTGATGATATTCTTAGCTATTAGACTGATAGAAGCTCATGTCCTGCCAAGTCAGTAGGTTCTGAGGGTTTTTTTTTTTTCCCTCCTTTTTTATTTTTGATACTTTATATACATTTCCAATGTTTCCCCTTTTCTGAGTCTCCTCTTTGTATACCCCCTATTCCCTCCCCAACCCGCCTCTAGGAGGGAATTCCACCA
>JAPYYD010004748.1:0-12801 GCA_028551405.1 Uromys caudimaculatus | reverse complement strand
GGTGAAGAGTCACAGTTTGAGATGGACATTTAAGGGACCAGCCATAGGATGCAGTGATGCTTCTGGGCCCCTGGGGCCCTTGGGAGGAGAGCCACAGCAAGCAGTCAGGCCTTGTACCAGACAGACACTGGGTGTGGATCCGCCACCCAGTCCTGCTCTCACTCAGGGCACCTGCTCTGCCTTCTATTTTGTGAATACCAGCACATACCTCCTTGTGCCTCTGTTGATACCGAGCTGCTACTCCAGGGGAATGACTCTCACCTACACCCTCCCCGTATCAAGCGCCAGCGAGTGGACACAGAGGAGTCTGTCAGAATGATCTGGCAATTCTAGCCCCAACCTCTGGAGCACACCCACCTTTCCTTAGGTTGGGGTACCTGGGAAAGCCATCCTTTACTTCTTTCCCTGAGAGGAAATAAAAGCCACATTTACCCTAGGCCCACAGCAAAAAAAAAAAAAAAAAAAAGAGTCATTGCTTGGTAGTGCTTTGACAATTATAACACTTTAAATTAAAGTGATTTAATTCGAATTAGTGATTTCAATAATATTAAAAATATTTACTTCAATATACTTTTATTTCATTTTAGGCTTAAGGGTCTCACTTTATGAGTGACATGTTTTTTATCTACAAATTATATATTTATCATACTGCATTATATATTACCTATTAATACATTACATTAATTATATATTAAGTTCTCTTTTATGAAGGATACTGTTACTGTTGGTTGGGGTCTGGGCTAGGAGTTTACAAGTTCTTGGCCTCTTATCTAAAGATTTTAAAATAAGACATCATACACATCTCCGAAACAGGCATAGTAATCTTATTTGAAACAAAGTGATATTGCAAGTTATAGAGGAATTCATGATCAAGACTGACAGTTGAGTGAAAGTACTCAAGAATCAGATTATTTTCAGGCTACCTCCCTCATGTGACTATTTTATAATAAATGTAAATTATTTTATAGGTCCTTTAATTAAATATCATTTCATCCTGAAGGGACTAGTTCATTTAATCATTAGCAAAGTACTGTGTTAAAAAAAAAAAAAGTAAGTACTATGTCCAATTTTCTGAGGAACCACCAGACTGATTTCCAGAGCAGTTGTACCAACTTGCAATCCCACCAGCAATGGAGGAATGTTCTCTTTCTCCACATCCTTGCCAGCATCTGCTGTCACCTGAGTATTTGATCTTAGCCATTCTGACTGGTGTGAGGTGGAATCTCAGGGTTGTTTTGATTTGCATTTCCCTGATGACTAAGGATGTTGAACATTTCTTTAGGTGCTTCTAGGCCATTCGATATTCCTCAGAGGAGAATTCTGTTTAGCTCTGTTCCCCATTTTTTGATAGGGTTATTTGGTTCTCTGGAGTCTAACTTCTTGAGTTCTTTGTATATATTGGATATTAGCCCTCTATTGGATGTGGAATTGATAAAGATCTTTTTGCAGTTTGTTGGTTGCCAATTTATCCTATTGACAGTGTCCTTTGCCTTACAGAAGCTTTGCAATTATATGAGGTCCCATTTGTTGATTGTTGATCTTAGAGCATAAGCCATTGGTGTTCTGTTCAGGAAAATTTCCCCTGTGCCCATGTGTTTGAGGCTTTTCCCCACTTTCCCTTCTATTAGATTCAGTGTATCTGGTTTTATGTGGAGGTCCTTGATCCACTTGGACTTGATTGAGCTTTGTACAAGGAGCTAAGTATGGGTCGTTTTGCATTCTTCTACATGTTGATTTCCAGTTGAACCAGCACCATCTGTTGAAAATGCTGTAATTTTTCCACTGGATGGTTTTAGCTCCTTTGTCAAATATCAAGTGACCATAGATGTGTGGGTTCATTTCTGGGTCTTTAATTCTATTCCATTGATCTGTCTGTCACTACCAATACCATGCAGTTTTTAATCACTATTGCTCTGTAGTACAGCTTGAGGTTAGGGATGGTGATTCCCCCAAGTTCTTTTATTGTTGAGAATGGTTTTTGCTATCCTGGGTTTTTGGTTATTCCAAATAAATTTGAGAATTGCTCTTTCTAACTCTATAAAGAATTGATTCGGAATGGGATTGCATTGAACTTGTATATTGCTTTCAGCAAGATGGCCAATTTTACTATAGTACTACCTGAGGATGCAGCTATACCACTCCTGGGTATATACCCAGAAGATGCTCCAACATGTAATAAGGACACATGCTCCACTATGTTCATAGCAGCCATATTTATAATAGCCAACAACAACTCAGATGTCCCAACAGAGGAATGGATACAGAAAATGTGGTTCATTTACACAATGGAATACTACTCAGTTATTAAAAACAATAACTTCATGAAATTTGCAGGATGGAGCTTGAAAATATCATCCTGAGCGAGGTAACTCAGTCACAAAAGAACAAACATGGTATGCATTCACTGTTAAGTGGATATTAGCCCAAAGGTTCGGAATATCCAAGATTCAATTCACAGACCATATGAAGCCCATGAAGGAAGACCAAAGTGTGTATGCTTCAGTCCTTCTTAGAAGGGGAAACAAAATACTCACAGGAGGAAACATAGAGACTGAAGGAAAGGTCATCCAGAGACTGCCTCACCTGGAGATCCATCCCATATACAGTCACCAAATCCAGACACTATTGTGGATGCCAAGAAGTGCTTGCTGAAAGGAACCTGATAAAGCTTTCTCCTGAGAGGCTCTGCCATAGCCTGGCAAATACAGAGGCAGATGCTTGCAGCCAACCATTGGACTGAGCATGGGGTCTCTGATGGAGGAATCGAAGAAGGGACTGAAGGAGCTGAGGGGGTTTGCAGCCCAATGGAGGGAGCAACAGTGTCAACTGGCTTGGGGACTGGACCACCAACCAAAGAGTACACATGGAGGGACCCCATGGCTCTGGCCACATATGTGGCAGAGGAGGGCCTTGTTGAACATCAGTGGGAGGAGAGGCCCTTGGGCCTGAGGGTGTTTGATGCTCCAGTGTAGGGGAATGCCAGGGCAGGAAGATGGGAGTAGGTGGGTGGGTGGGGGAGCACCCTCATAGAGGCAGGGAGAGGGGCGATGGGATAGGGAGTTTCCGAAGGGGAGACCTGGAAAGGGGAAAACATTTGAAATGTAAGTAAAGAACATGTCTAATAAAAAAAAAAAACTGTAGGGCCGTAAAATACATACATATCACCTTGTCTATGTATAGGAACATTATGAAATATACTGAATGGGTCATGATAAACTAAAATTATTTTAGCTTTGATATTGCATAGTGATCTATCCAGCAAATTAGGATGTATACTATCATATATGTATGTCCTTATGTTCATTTTTTTCTGTAAAAAGTTGGCTGAGAGTTTGGAGCAATGACTTGGGTCAAATTGCATCTCACTAGATGTTTGCTTATTTCAAGTTTTCCTTCCTCTGGCAGTTCTTTCAGAATCAATCAGTAGGAAAGAGTCCATAGACTAGCAACTTTACAACTTTTGAATTTTCAGGTAAAACACTATTAGATTAACTTTTAGAAAAACCTTTAAGATTGTTTACACCAATGAATATTTTTAAGTTTGAAAAAATACAAATAGTTATTGCTGATGACTATTCTTCCTCTACTGGAACTTCTCTCTGGCATATATTATACATGGACACTTAATCACCTCCACTTCAGTTATGGTTAATTTAGATACTGGCAAATCTACAAAGGAAGCTTTTTGTAAATACAGAAGAAACATTCTTATGAGAAGACCCCCTCATCAAAACATACAGAAAGGCAACCATAACCTTTTTTCATGAAAAAAAAAGTTTTCATGACAGATTCTGTGTAGAACATTTTCTTAGAGATTCTTGAACATACTAACAATCAGAAGTTTTTTTTATATCTGAAAGAACAATTCATTGATTTTTACTATCCTCTTATTTTTTAAAGAAAATAATCATTTATGTCCTGTTAAAGAGGGTTCTGATACTGCTGTATAAACATTATGACAACAAATATTTAAATTACTATTATATACCTGCTGGTTTCCTAGGTAAGAACAAAATGAAAACACTTTCCTTTTCCCACTATTACCCATGCCCAGATCACCCAAAGTCAGAAGTCTGGCCTTCAAAGTCTACGAAGGAAAGCATCTTTAAAATAGACTGCAAAAGAAAGAGATAAGCTAGAACATTTAGTTATGTATGTAGGTTCCCTTTTGTTATTTCTGAGCCTTATTGAAGATCTTATTCAAACTTTCCAACCTTGCCTTAATTATGTGATGGGAGGCAGGGCACAAATTAGTGTCATGAATAGTCTGGATTAAAGGTGGACAGTCTGAATAAAGTGGTGGTGAAGAGGACATAGCTAAGGTTCAGAAGCTGCATTTTTGTGGAGTCCTCCACTGTCCATGGTTAAGCACACAGGATGTAATTTCAGAGGAGAGACCTAGTGAAGAATTCTGCAGAGTGGTAGCTACACCATATCTCTGTGAATTTGGAATCACTCAAGATTCCAAATGGAACTGGTACATGTTTAAGATAAAGTGAGCCATAATATTTGTGGTCTGTGGCAGGAATAGACTTTAAGACAGAGTCTTATTAAGCTCAGAATGACCTTATGGAGATTCTCCTGCCTTAGCCTCCTAAGTGCTGTGATCACAGATGTGAGTTACCATGTTTGGTCAGGTATTGGCCTTTTGGAAAGAATTCCCAAATGATTATTTTTCAAAATGTCTTTCTTAGTTATATGGTGTTAACATGTTTCTCTTCTCACAAATGAAAAGTGCAGTCTTCCAGAGGCTATAAATCAGCTGATACTGCTACATAGTGAAGATTGAAAGAGGCGAGAATCCATCTACATTAAGTCAGACATTAATTTTTTTGGAAAAAAGAAATGCAATGCCAACTTTCTCATTAAATCTATTTAATATTTTTAAAATTATTATCATTACTTAGTTTAATTTTTTAAAATGTAATATGTATGGCTGTTTTGCCTCCACGTATGTCTGTGCACTACTTGGGTGCAGTGTGTATGAAGGCCAGAAGAGAGCATTGGCTTCCCTAAAATTTGTATAAAAAATGGTTATGAATTGCCATGTGGGTACTGGGAATTAATCAGCTTCCTTTCCTGGGGAAGTTCTGGGTTCAGGGGTTCACAGTCCTGGGGTTCAGAGAAGTAGTTGGTTACTAAGTTTAGGCGATTGTCTATTTCATTGATAGATTTGGCATATATCCATTTTTCCTATTATTTCCTTTCCTTTAATGCTTCTAATTTTAAGCTTAATCACACCCAATTATATGTAGGTATAAGGTGGTAACTAGGAGATTCTCATTTAAAGGTTAGTAGATGACAGAATTTTGTCCAACTTTACATGTATCCAAAACCAGGATTAGATCAGTCTTTGTATTCTTCATAAGCAGATAAATTGGGAATACTTATCTGAATAGAAATCTAAATTTGTTTCTAGGAGTAGGAAAACTTACACTATTGTTCAGAGATAGGAGGAGGTGTAAGTGTTGGGGTGGGGGTATGAGAAGTTCTGTTGCTGCTAAGCGCATTGTTTGAAGAAGGATGCATGTGCATATGTGTGGGCAAAGGAACTAGGCTACCATGTGCGTTTCTATAAGATGGAACATGTACACAACTCCAAATGAGAGTCCCAGCAAAACTCTCTTAGGCTTGCTTGTCTGCCTCAATCCTTTAGGTGAACATGGACAGTTCTTATTTTAACCATTTTGAAAATGTCAGCCCCTGTTCTTTAGGACTCTTGAGGACTGACTAGTTGGTTATTAACATTTATTTATTCGTATGCTTTTAAAAATCCTTTAGCTGGAGATCAGCAATGATGGGGACAAGGGTAAATTAAAACATCACAAAGCTCCCTCGATGGCTGTAAGACTTTTATTAATTTTCAGAATACTGAGATAAATTCTGATCATTTTTACCAGTGTGTTTCATGTTGTTATAGAGGAGTAAGTTTTTAGAGCTCTCGACAGGGCAATTTTGCTTATATTCTTTTAAAATTAAACATTTTCTCATAGAGAAGTGAGTTTTATGGGAAAAGCAAGGTTTATTAAATATTTGGTTCTTAATTACAGCTAGAAAAATTAAACTTCTTGTAAAGAGTGTTGATTGCTGAAGCTGGGTTAGAAATTTGTCCTCCTTTCTCTGCCTTTTTTTTTTTGTAGTCGGTCAAAGGAAAGACTAAAATCCAATATTCTAAACATTTTGAAGAAAGAAAAGTATTTTATCAAAATTATTTGCATTAAATGTCTGTCCAAAATGTCTGCTTGTTACATTTTCTAATAACGGAAGCTTATTGTCAGTTTGAAATTGCCTTGAAGTGCATGAACTAGAACTGGCAGTGTTGTTCAGGTTGACCTCAAACTCATCATCCTGCTTCTTCAGCCCCCTTAAGGTATTATAGATGTATTCTACTACATTAAGCACTCATGTATGGTTTTTTCTTTTTACATAGGAATATACAGTGAAGACACCAACTAAAAAGAGCATATATCAAAGAGAAAACAAGTATATACCTACTGGAGGAAGTAATAAAAAGAGAAAAACAGTCTTTGAATTTGATGTTAATTCAGATAGTTCAGAAACTACTGATCTCCTGGTAAAAATATTATGAAGAACTAGCATTTTTTACTTATACATGTCATTATATGTGTTATTTCTTGATATAAATGTATAGCATATACATAGTATCTACCATTGTGATAATGAAATACAACAAAACTGTCACAACACAGAATTGTGTGTTTTCATGCCAGAAATTTTTTGACAGAAATTAAGGTTCAAACAATTTCCTTCTAAATTTCAGAAAACATGACACTTAAACCATACAATCTCATATACTTGGCATATGAGATGACTAATTGTCATGATTTCCAGAACAATATTATGAAGAAGGTTTTACTGCATTTAAAAACATAAAAGTGGGACTTATATTTTTAATATTGTCAAAACCAAATCTGTTATTAAGGGACTCATCTTTTTGTATATTTGTTGCTTTATTTTACACTACTACCGATTGGCATTTATGTCACAATATTAATTGACAACTGTAACATTCTACCACTCCTAAGGAGTAATGTAGTAAGGATAGCATGTTTAAGGAAGCTACTGTTTTTATAAGAATGTTTACTTTAAAGAATGGCTAGAGATAGCCTGGACTTTGGAGATAAACATTCCAATGTTGTAATCCTGCTGTATTTCTACCAAAGTAATCTAGACCGATTTCTTAGCTATTGTGATATTCAAAATGTCTTTAAATTATTTCATTTTCATTTTTCAAAGGGGAGTTATATGGGTTAAGGTTATAGCTCAGTGGTAGTATTTGTCTTGGTGCCTGAGCTTTAATCCCCAGCACTGAAAAACTATGCAAAGTAAAACAAAATTATTGTGCATGACCCTGGGAACATGGTAAAGTGGGGTATACCAGGAATCTCGCGCATAGGTAACACTTATGCTGGCAGAAATGAAATGAACTGTTTTGGAACTCTGGAATTTCATTTCCTATATTTTCCAGTGAAAATATTGGTTGGCAGTTGGTTTTTGGTCAAATTCAGCCTTAAATGGTAGTACTAATGGTATACTCCAATCAACCTACAGCCTGTGGTAGACATCCATATTTGTGTTTCTGGTATAGTTTTCTAAAGTTGTATGCATAGTATTTTGCTTCCAAATCTCAGGGCACAAATGTTACAGGTCCTATTTTCCTTAATTTTTTATACCCTTTTTCTTCTTAATTTATATCTTAATTTCTTCTTAATTTATATCTCATAGGTGATATGGTGACAAAATTTTAATAACATAATACTGAATAACTATAACATTGTATTTTTGTATTTTTCTTCAAGAGCTTGGTTTCAGAGGAAGATATATCAAACAGGCTTTACAATAATAATCCTCCAGATTCTCATCTATTAGTCAAAACCCCCAAACAGGTAGCTGTTAAATTTTATTTAAGAAAGCAAAGTTTACAAGCTGATGTCATTTTCTAAATATATTAAGATATTGTTTTACTTTATTTTGTATTTAGACTCCTTTATCTCTATCAACTCCTGCATCTTTTATGAAGTTTGGAAGTCTGAAAAAAATGAGAGAAGACCGTTGGGCAACGATTGCTAAAATTGATAGGAAAAGAAGACTAAAGGAAGCAGAAAAGTTATTTACTTAATTTCAGAAAATCAATGTTGGTTATAGAGACTAATAACATTAAATAGTTAACTTTATTATTTCCCAGAGAGCCAAACATTACCAAGAAATTCAGACTTTAAAATTAATTTACATAAATAGCTTGTGTTTATGTTATTATGTTTGTGGCCTAAATAAAAAACAACTGTATTTCATCTGAATTTTTATTGTGTTCAGATATTTACATTTTGTTGCTTTTACTTGCAGTGCATGTTAAAGTTTGAAGTTTTTTAACTTGAGCTTTTGACCATTAGAAATGCATTTTTTGGTAGTTTGTTTATTTATTTGAGATAGGGTCTCTTTACATAGCTGTCCTGGAACACACAGAGATCTGCCTGCCACATGCTGGGATTAAAGGGATAAAAGTGCTAACTCTTATCTTTCTTTTTTGTTTTTTTGTTGTTTTGGTTTGTTTTTTTCATACAGGGTTTTTTTGGTGTAGCCTTGTCTATCCTAGAACTCCTTAGGTAGACCAGGCTAGCCTTGAACTCACAGAGATCAACCTGCCTCTGCCTCCCAAGTGCTGGATTATATGTGAAGGTCCTTGATCCACTTGTACTTGAGCTTTGTACAGGAAGATAAGAATGGATCAATTTGCATTCCATTGATCTACCTGCCTGTCACTGCACCAATACCATGCAGTTTTTATCACTACTGCTCTGTAGTACAGCTTGAGGTCAGGGATGGTTATTCCCCCAGATGTTCTTTTATTGTTGAGAACAGTTTTCGATATCCTGGGTTTTTTGTTATTGCAAATGAATTTGAGAATTGCTCTTTTTTTAAAAAAATTTTTATTGGGTATTTTCTTTATTTACATTTCAAATGTTATCTCCTTTTCTGGTCGCCCCCCCCCCCCAGAAACCCCTTATCCCATCACCCCTTCCCCTGCTTCTATGAGGGTGTTCCTCCATCCAGCCACCCACTCCTGCCTCCCCGCCCTCGAATTCCCCTACACTGGGACATCTATCGAGCCTTCATAGAACCAAGGACCTCTCCTCCCATTGATGCCCAACAAGGCCATCCTCTGCTACATATGTGGCTGGAGCCATGGGGCCTTACATGTGTACTCCTTGGTTGGTGGCTTAGTCCCTGGGAGCTCTAGGGGGTTGGTCGATATTGTTGTTTTTCCTATGGGGTTGCAAACCCCTTCAGCTCCTTCTGTCTTTTCTCTAACTCCTCCATTGGGGACCCTGTGCTCCATCCAATGATTGGCTGCGAGCATCCACCTCTGTATTTGTCAGACTCTGGCAGAGCCTCTCAGGAGACAGCTATATCAGACTCCTTTCAGCAAGCACTTCTTGGCATCCACAATAGTGTCTGGGTTTGGTGACTGCATATGGAATGTATCCCCAGGTGGGACAGTCTCTGGATGACCTTTCCTTCAGACTCTGCTCTACACTTTGTCTCCATATTTGCTCCCATGAGTATTTTGTTCCCCTTTCTAAGGACTGAAGCACCCACACTTTGGTCTTTCTTCTTCTTGAGCTTCATTTGGGATAACAAAAAACCCTGGGTAGCGAAAACTATTCTCAACAATAAAAGAACTTCTGGAGGAATCACCATCCCTGACCTCAAGCTGTATTACAGAGCAATAATGATAAAAAACTGTGTAGTATTGGTACAGAGACAGGCAGGAAGATCTATGGAATAGAATTGAAGACCCAGAAATGAACCCACACACCTATGGTCACTTGATATTTGACAAAGGAGCTAACACCATCCAGAGGAAAAAAGACAGCATTTTAAACAAATGGTGCTGGTTCAGCTGTCGGTCAGCATGTAGAAGAATGCAAATAGATCCATTCTTAGTTCCTTGTACAAATCTCAAGTCCAGTGGATCCAGGACCTCCACATAAAACCAGATACACTGAAACTAATAGAAGAGAAAGTGGGGAAGAGCCTCAAACACATGGGCACAGGGGAAAATTTCCTGAACAGAACACCAATGGCTTATGCTCTAAGATCAAGAATAGACCTCATACAGTTGCAAAGCTTCTGTAAGACTTTTTTGGATAAGGCTAGAAAAGAAAAAAATTAGAATTTCTGAAATGTTACAGAAGTTCTGTTCTTCAATTTGTGTCACTGTATATACTTGTATAATTTAGCTATGTTAGGATTTCTGACCTCTTTAATTAAAATTTCATTAGTCCTCTACAACAACCATTTTTTGAGGATTAGATGCATCTTTAAAATGTACTTAAATTTTTAAAAGTTTTTATTGTTTTGAGAATTTCATACATGAGTACTATACTTATTGCTGCTACTCTATTCCTCCTCCAACTCATCCCATATTCCCTCCCTCTCACATTCATGATCTCTGCTTTAATTATTGCTGTTACTTACACACACACACATACACACACACACACACACATACCCTGAGTTCATTTATGTTGCTCACATGTGTTTAGGGCCAACCACTTTGGATTGGATAATGTATCACTGGCATATTTCTGTAAAAGACATTCTTGCCCTCTCAGCAGCCATTGATTGCCTGCAGCTCTTCATTTAAGTATGGGACCCTGTGGAATGTCAACTGGTGTCATGTTGATCTTTTTAAGGCAACTGTATTGTTGAAATTCTATTGGTGTGGGTTCCTTGTCATGTCTAGAAGGTTATTTTACAGTAGGCATCCTAGTTCTCTGGCCCTTACAGTGTTTCCGCCCTCTCTCCCACTACTTTCCCTAATATCTAAGTGTTTATGATGCTTAATCTTGGTTGTCATCTTGATTACGTCTGTGTTGAACTGGGACCCAAGATGCTGAGCACTCCTGTTAGGGGATCTTCTCAATCAGGTTACTCGAAACAGGAAGACCCACCATAAATCTTGGGTACATCCTTTGATGTAGACATGGAAAGACATGGAAGAAGGCAACTTTGCCTCATTGGAAAGTTCATTTATTCTATTGCTGCCAACTTCAGTATATCAACAGACTGAAGACATCATACTTATGAACTGAATTAAGTACCAGATTCTCTGCATTTCCATTGTTGTTGGACTACCAGACCACATCCTATGAGGCAGTCTAATAAATTACATTTTAATGTGTATTCATCCTGTCAGTTCTGTTCCTGAGGGCAGAAGCCATGAAGAGATGCTGCTTACTGGCTTGTTTGAATTTCTCCAAAATGCAGCTCCTCTGATGACTAGCTTGTGTCAAGTTGACACAAAACCAATAAGTAAAGTCTGGCTCCATTTCCTATGTGTAGCTCTCACTGACAAATATCCCATGGCTTTGGTACCTCAAGCACTGGGGTCTCCAATGCAGTCAAGGCTTCATTTTTACAGCTTCATGTAATGGCCTCTTTGGGCCTCCATTGCAGGGACTCTCTTGCCACAATGCCTGGCCTTAGTGGCTTTCCTTAATTACAGAGGAAGATTCCACAAATTCTTAACTTCTTGTCTTAGTTAGGGTTTTACTGCTATAAACAGACACCATGACCAAGGCAAGTCTTATAAAGGACATTTAATTGGGGCTGGCTTATAGGGTTCAGTCCATTATCATCAATGTGGGAGCATGGCAACATCTAGGCAGGCATGGTTCAAGAGGAGCTGAGAGTTCTATATCTAAAGGCTGCTAGCAGAATACTGGGTTCCAGGCAGCTAGGACAAGGGCCTTAAAGCCCATACCCACAGTAACACACTCCAACAAGGCCACACTTCCAAATAGTGCCACTCCCTGGACCAAGCATATACAAATCATCACACTGTATCCTTCATAACTCTAAAGCACAATCTGACAACAACTGGTTTGAAGTCTATTTTGTCAGATATTAGAAACTCCTATTTGTTTTCTGGTTCCATTTGTTTAGAATACTTTTTCCATCCATTCATCCTAGACCTTATTTATCTTTGGCAATAAGCCGTGGTTATTGGAGGCAGCTAAGACCAGCCCATATACATACTTTGGTTGATGGTTCAGATTCTGAGAGTCCCAAGGATCCAGGTTAGATGACTCTGTTGGTCTTCCTGTGGAGTTCCTATCCCCTTTCTGGCCCCACAATTCTTCCTTTTAGTCTTCCATAAGACTCTCCAAGCTCCATCCACTGTCTGGCTGTGGGTGTCTGCATATGTCTGAGTCAGCTACTGGGGGAGGAGCCTCTCAGTGGACAACATGCACCTGTCTGCAAGCATAACAGAGTAACATTAATAGTGTTAGGGATTAGGGCTTGCCCATGGAATGGGTCTCAAGTTAGGCCTGTTACTGGTTGGCCATTCCCTCAGTTTCTGCTCCTTCCTTCGTGCCTGCATAACTTGTAGACAGGATAAATTTTGGGTTGAAAGTTTTGTGGATGGTTTGGTGACTCTATCACTCCACTGGGGTTCCTGCCTGGCTGCAGGAGGTAGCTTCTCAGGTTCCATATCCCCAGTGAAAGTAAGTCACAACTACGGTCACCCCAATTGATTGTTGGGAGCCTTATCCCAGGTCTCTATTTTGTCCTGGAGATGTCCCAGACATCCTTACCCCTGTCGCAGATTTTCTTTTTTCTTTTTTTTTCATTTTTTAATTTTTGATACTTTATTTACATTTCCAATGTTTCCCCTTTTCTGGGTCTCCTCTTTGGAAACCCCCTATCCCCTCCCCAACGCGCCTCTATGAGGGAATTCCACCTCTCACCCACCTGCCCACCCATCCCCATATT
>JAPYYD010004747.1:0-12802 GCA_028551405.1 Uromys caudimaculatus | reverse complement strand
TATCTGATCTGACTTAACTTTGGTATTTGGTATCTGTCTAGAAAATTGTCCATTTCATCCAGATTTTCCAGTTTTGTTGAGTATAGGCTTTTGTAGTGGGGTCTGATGATTTTTTGAATTTCCTCAGAATCTGTTGTTATGTCTCCCTTTTCATTTCTAATTTTGTTAATTTGGATACTGTCTCTGTGCCCTCTGGTTAGTCTGGCTAATGGTTTATCTATCTTGTTGATTTTCTCAAAGAACCAGCTCCTGGTTTTGTTGATTCTTTGTATAATTCCTTTTGTTTTTACTTGGTTGATTTCAGCCCTGAGTTTGATTATTTCTTGCCTTCTACTCCTCTTGGGTGTATTAGTTTCTTTTTGTTCTAGAGCTTTCAGGTGTGCTGTTAAGCTGCTAGTATATGTTCTCTCCAGTTTCTTTTTGGAAGAATTCAGAGCTATGAGTTTTCCTCTTAACACTTCTTTCATTGTGTCCCATAAGTTTGGGTATGTTGTGCTTTCTTCTTCATTAAATTCTAGGAAGTCTTTAATTTCTTTCTTTATTTCTTCCTTGACCAAGTTATTATTGAGTAGAGCATTGTTCAGCTTCCATGTGTATGTGGGCTTTCTGTTGTTGTTGCCATTGAAGACCAGCCTTAATCTCTAGTGATCTGATAAGAGTCATGGGATTATTTCAATCTCCTTATATCTGAGGTTTGTTTTGTGACCGATTATACAATCAATTTTGGAGAAGGTATCAGGAGATGCTGAGAAGAAGCTATATTCTTTTGATTTAGGATGAAATGTTCTATAGATATCAGTTAAATCCATTTGTTTCATAACATCTGTTAGTCTCACTGTGTCTCTGTTTAGTTTGTGTTTCCAAGATGTGTCCATTGATGAGAGTGGGATGTCAAAGTCTCCTACTATTGTGTGAGGTGAAATGTGTGCTTTGAGCTTTAGTAAAGTTTTTTTATGAATGTGGGTGCCCTTGCATTTGGAACATAGATATTCAGAATTGAGAGTTCTTCTTGGTAGATTTTTACTTTGATGAGTATGAAATATCCTTCCTTATCTTTTTTGATGACTTTTGGGTGAAATATCGATTTTATCTGATATTAGAGCCTGTTTCTTTGGAACATTTGCCTGGAAATATGTTTTCCAGTCCTTTACACTGAGGTAGTGTTTTTCTTTAACACAGAGTTGTGTTTCCTGAATGCAGCAAAATGCTGGGTCCTCTTTGTGTATCCAGTCTGTCAGTCTATGTCTTTTTTTGGTAGATGGGGGGAATTGAGTCCATTGATGTTAAGAGATATTAAGGAATAGTGACTATTGCTTCCTGTTATTTTCAATGTTATTTTTATGTTTGTATGGCTATCTCTTTTGAGTTTGTTGAAAGATTACTTTCTTGCTTTTTCTAGGGTGTAGTTTCCCTCCTTGAGTTGGTGTTTTCCATCTATTATCCTTTGTAGGGCAGGGTTTGTGGAAAGATATTGTGTAAATTTGGTTTTGTCATGGAATATCTTGATTTCACCATCTATGGTAATTGAGAGTTTTGCTGGGTATAGCAGCCTAAGCTGGCATTTGTGTTCTCTTAGGGTTTGTATGAAATCTTCCCAGGGTCTTCTAGCTTTCATAGTCTCTGTTGAGAAGTCTGGTGTAATTCTGATATGTCTACCTTCATATGTTACTTGACCTTCTTTCTTTACTGCTCTTAATATTCTGTCCTTGTTTTGTGTATTTGGTGTTTTCACTATAATGTGACAGGAGGAATTTTTTTTTCTGTTCAATCTATTTGGAGCTCTGTAGGCTTCTTGTATATTTATGTTCATCTCTTTTTTTAGGTTAGGGAAGTTTTCTTCTATAGTTTTGTTGAAAATATTTACTGGTCCTTTAAGTTGGGAATCTTCACTCTCTTCTATATCTATTATCCTTAGGTTCTGTCTTCTCATTGTGGCCTGCATTTTCTGGATGTTTTGGGTTAGGGGCTTTTTGCATTTTGCATTTTTTTTGACTGTTGTGTCAATGTTTTTTATGTTTAGCTTCTGCACCTAAGATTCTTTCTTCTATCTCTTGTATTCTGTTGGTGATACTTGCCTCTATGACTCCTGATATCTTTCATAGGTTTTCTAACTCCACAGTTGTCTCCCTTTTGATTTCTGTCAGAGACAAAAGCCTTGGCTTAATCGAGCCTTGACATATTCTGCTAGATGAAGAGTCCCAGGCTTGACTTATTTTGCTAGTCATAGTGTCTCAGGCTCCACAGCGGGCATTCCTTTGATTTCTTCCTGCCAGAGACTAGATTACCTTGTTTTGATCTAGGGCCTTGCTCTTAATCAGATAGTCAGAATGTCCTAGGCTTGGCTTGATTAGCAAGTCAAAGTGTTCCGGCTCTACAGCAGGCATTCCTTTGATTCCCAGTCTCACTGCCTCCAGCTAGGGATTATACATCTTGTTTTGAACCGGCCTACAGCTCCAGGACAACAATGACACATAACTATGTGTGACATATGGATTCCCCTTCCTCTGTCATTTCCTACCCTAAAGTGTTTAAATATATGTATCAATAAAGATTGTTTGGGGCTTGATTGGGATACCATCTTGCCCTCATGCATGCTTTGTCTCCTGCCTCTTTCCACCTTCGACAGTTTCTCTTCACAGCACCAGAGTATCCTGCAGGCAGGACGCTCCGGATCCAGTCGCTAGCTTGTCCTGGAAGAGCTCTCTGGGACATGGCGGGATAGTGAGCTCTTTGCAGATTTCTTTACTATTTCTATTTCTATTTTTAGTTCCTGGATGGTTTTGTTCATTTCCTTAGTCTGTTTAACTGTGTTTTCTTGTAATTCCACCTGTTTGATTGTGTTTTCCTTTAATTCTTTAAGGGATTTTTCTGTTTCCTCTTAAAGACTTCTAGTTGTTTTTACCTGTGTTCTCTTGTATTTCTTTAAGGGAATTATTTATTTCCTTCTTAAAGTCTTCTATCATCATCATGAGTAATGATTTTAAATCTGAATCTTGCTTTTCTGGTGTGCTGGGGTATCCAGGGCTCACTGTGGTGGGAGAACTGGGTTGTGATGATGCCAAGTAGCCTTGGTTTCTGTTCCTTATGTTCTTGCCCTTGCCTTTCGCCATCTGGTTAACCCTGGTGTTAGCTGGTCTTACTCTCTCTGGCTCTGGCTTTTCCCTCCTGCAAGCCTCTGTGTCAATACTCTTTGAAGACCAGCTCTCTCTGAGAGGAATTTTGGTTTGGAGAGCTGTGGTACAGGGTTTGCTCTGTGATGCAGACAGAAACCAGAAGGATCTTGTCCCCAGCTGTCCCTTGGTTTCTTTGTCCTGATGGCTCTGCAAGGGTCTTTCTTGATCCAGTGAATTTGAACAGAAGTGGTGATCTTGCCTGTGCTCAAAGGTGTGTAGGCACTCCTGGGATACCAGCTCTCTCCTGGCACTATTTGAGTATGGAGCTCTGTGTCACAGGATCAGCTCCCCGTCTGCCGAAAGAAACCATAAGCCCACTCCTCAGTCACTGTGTACTGGGATTCCAGGTGGGTCTCTCAGAGCAGACAGGCTTGTCCACCACACTCCTGGGACTCTAGCTTTCTCTAGGCACTATTTGGCTATGGAGCCCTGGTGGCCCAGGCAGAAGTCTCTAGCCACAGATGGAAACCAGAATGCTCCTGTCTCAGGCTGATCCTCAGTTCTTGTGTCCCAAGGATTCTGGTCGGGTCCTGCTGAGCAGTGGTGCTGGTCTTACCCCCACTCATGGGCTTTTCCACATTCCTGGGAGGCTAGCTTTCTCCTGGCGTTATTTGGCTATGGAGCCCTGGTAGCTTTCCTTATCGTTTTTGGTGACATTTGTTTGAAAGTCAATTTTATCTGATATTAGAATGGCTACTCCAGCCTGTTCCTTGGGATCATTTGCCTGGAAATTTGTTTTCCAGCCCTTTACTCTGAGGTAGTGTTTGTCTTTAATACAGAGGTGCATTTCCTGTATGCAGCAAAATGCTGGGTCCTGTTTTTGTATCCAGTCTGTTATTCTATATCTTTTTATTGGGGATTTGAGGCCATTGATGTTACAAGATATTAAGGAATAGTGATTGTTGCTTCCTGTTATTTTAGATGTTACTTTTATGCTTGTGTGGCTATCTTCTTTTGGGTGTGTTGAAAGAAGATTACTTTCTTGATTTTACTAGAGTGTAGTTTCCCTCTTTTTGTTGACATTTTCCACCTATTATCCTTTGTAAGGCTGGGTTTGTGGAAACATATTGTGTAAATTTGGTTTTTTTTCATAGAATATCTTGGTTTCACCATCTATTGTAATTGAGAGTTTTGTTAGGTATAAAAGCCTGAGCTGGCAGTTGTGTTCTCTTAGGGTCTCTATGAGATCTGCCCAGGATCTTCTAGCTTTCATAGTCTCTGGTGAGAAGTCCAGTGTAATTCTGATAGGTCTGCCTTTATATGTTACTTGACCTTTTACCCTTACTGCTTTTAATATTCTTTCTTTGTTTTGTGTATTTGGTATTTTGGCTGTTATGTGATGGGAGGAATTTCTATTCTGTTGCAATCTATTTGGAGTTCTGTAGGCTTCTTGAATGTTTATGTTCATCTCTTTCTTTAGGTTAGGGAAGTTTTCTTCTATAATTTTGTTGAAGATATTTACTGGTCCTTTAAGTTGGGAATCTTCACTCTCTTCTATACCTATTATCCTTAGGTTCTATCTTCTCATTGTGTCCTGGATTTCATGGATGTTTTGGGTTAGGAGCTTTTTGCATGTTGCATTTTCTTTGACAGTTGTGTCAATGTTTTCTCTGTTATCTTCTGTACCTGAGATTCTCTCTTCTATCTCTTGTATTCTGTTGGTGATGCTTGCATCTCTGACTCCCGATCTCTTTCCTAGGTTTTCTATCTCCAGAGTTGTCTCCCTTTGTGATTTCTTTATTGTTTGTATTTCCATTTTTAGATCCTGGATTTTTTTTTCATTTCCTTCTCCTGTTTGATTTTGTTTTCCTGTAATTCTTTAAGGGATTTTTGTATTTCCTCTTTAAGGTGTTCTAGCTATTTACCTGTGTTCTCTTGTATTTTTTAAAGGGAGTTATTTATTTCCTTCTTAATGTCTTCTAGCATCATCATGAGATGTGATTTTAAATCTGAGTCTTGCTTTTCTGTAGTGTTGGCGTATTCACAGCTCACTGTGGTGGGAGAACTGGGTTGTGATGATGCCAAGTAGCCTTGGTTTCTGTTGCTTATGTTCTTGTCCTTGCCTTTCACCATGTTGTTATCTCTGGTGTTGGCTAGTCTTGCTCTCTCTGACTGTGGTTTGTCCCTCCTGCAAGCCTCTGTGTCAATACTCTTTGAAGACCAGCTCTCTCTGAGAGGAATTTGGGTTGTAAAGCTGTGGTACAGAGTCAGCTCTGGGGTGCAGACTGAAACCAAAAGGATCCTGTTCCTTGGTTCCTGTGTCCTGATGGCTCTGCAAGGGTCCCTCTTGAGCCAGGAATTTGAACAGAAGTGGTGATCTTGCCTGTGCTTAAAGATGTGTTGGCGCTCCTGGGAGACCAGTTCTCTCCTGGCACTATTTGGATATGGAACCCTGTGGCAAAGGATCAGTTCCCCAGCTGCAGAAGGAAATGGGAAGGCTACTCTTCTGTCCCTGTATCCCAAGGGTTCTGGGTGGGTCCCTCTGAGCAGAGGTGCTGATCTTACCCCTGCTCACAGGTCTGTCCAGACTACTGGGAGGCTAGCTCTTTCCCTGTGCTATTTGGGTATGGAGCCGTGTGGCACAGGCCACAGGCATAACCTGGAAGTCTCCTGTCCCAGGCTGTTCCTTGGTCCCTCTTTATCTATGTTTAAACCTGAAACTTGATCAGACTCAACTGAGGCTTTAAAACTCAGTTTTCAAATTAATTTTTAAAATTATATATAAGGATTTGTTGAAATTCGATATAATTTAAATTTTATTTTCTCTATTAAGGAAATTATTTGATACATCTTTTAATAGGGTCACTTAAAAATGAAGATGAGAAATTAGTATTTTGAGTTATATTCTAGAACATTAGAAATCTCTGACTTCAAAGACAACAAGATTCTTATACTGCTAGTTAGTTATTAAGTATTTGTAATGTACCAGGAAATATATTAAGGGATATATATGTATTCTCATTTATTCTTTAGTGAAGATTATTTATTTTGTAAATTATCTATAATAATATTAGAATTATTGATAATATCTTTTTTTGTGGGTGCAGTGAACTTTATTGACAGTATTCAAGAGAGTAGGGAGGGCTCCCTAGGCCCCTCCTGTTATTATGGAAGTCTGGATGGAAATTGTGAGGGAGTATTCAGTGTTGGGGGCTGAGTTGGGACAGGGAATCCTCAGCAACTAAGGGCCTGTTTCTTGCTCTCAGTGTCCTTGCTGGGGTGGGTGATCCAGGGTTTCTTACTCCTTGGAGGCCATGTAGGCCATGAGGTCCATGACCCTGTTGCTCTAGCCTTATTCATTGTTATACCAGGAAATGTTCTTTACAAGTTGTCATTGAGAACAATGTCAGTCCTAGCATCGAAGGTGGAAGAGTGAGAATTGCTGTTGAAATCACAGGAGACAACCTGGTCCTCAGTATAACCCAGAATGCCCTTCAATGGACCCTCGGATGCTTGCTTCACCACCTTCTTGATGTCTTCAAACTTTGAAGGTTTCTCCAGATGGCATGTCAGATTCACAATGGATACATTGGGGGTAGGAACACATGGAAGGCCATGCCAGTGAGCTTCCCGTTTAGCTCTGGGATGACCTCTCGCACAGCCTTGGCAGCACCAGTGGATGCAGGGATGATGTTCTGGGCAGCCCCAAGACCATCATAGCACAACTTTTCAGAGGGGCCATACACAGTCTTCTGTGAGGCAGTGATGGCATGGACCATGATCATGAGCCCTTCCACGATGCGAAAGTTGTCATGGATGACCTTGGCCAGGGGGACTAAGCAGTTGGTGGTGCAGGATGCATTGCTGACAATATTGAGTGAGTTGTCATATTTCTCATGGTTCACACCTATCACAAATACGGGGTCATCGGCAGAAGGAGCAGAGATGATGACCCTTTTGGCCCCACCCTTCAAGTGGGCCCCAGCCTTCTCTATGGTGGTAAAGATACCAGTAGACTGCACAACATACTCAGCATCAGCATCACTCCATTTGATGTTAGTGAGATCTCACTCCTAGAAGATGGTGATAGGCTTCCCGTTGATGACAAGCTTCCCATTCTCAGCCTTGACTGTGCTGTTGAATTTGCCATGGGTGGAGTCATACTGGAACATGTAGACCATGTAGTTGAGGTCAATGAAGGGGTCATTGATGGCAACAATCTCCACTCTGCCAAGTGCAGAGCAGAAGACAGCCCTGGTAATCCAGTGCCCAATATGGCCAAATCCATTCACACCAACCTTCACCATCTTGCCTATGGACAAGGCTGGCACTGCACAAGAAGATGCAGCTGTCTCTGGAACAGGGAGGAGCAGAGAGCTGATAATATCTTTTAATAATACCAATAGCTATTCTGGATAATTGGTAGAAGCCAGTAAATTTGCATGATTTAACATATTCGATAATGGTAAAATTTTAATAAATTTATTATAGTATTTAGATATATAGTTAATATACATCACTGATTATCACCTAGATAGGTTAAAGTACTCACCTATAGACACATGATGACCTGTGTGAAGGAAAGGCCCTGTAGCTAATCTGATGAAGTTCCATTTTTCATACATAAGTACTCTATCTATATCACATTTCTACCCCTTCCTCCTTATAACTCTGAAAGTGTCTTTCTGCCCCCCTGGACATACATACACACATACATACATACATACATACATACATACATACATACATACATACATACTACACACACACACACACACACACACACACACACACACACACACACACACATTTATTTATGGATTTATTGAGTGATTCACAGTCTGTGGTCCTGCTAGTACAATAATGGCTGTCTATTGCTGGAAAGTCCAAAAATCCAGCAGTTGTTCAGTCTTTGAGGTTGGATGTCTCAGCTGGTTTTAAGTTTACTCCAGAATCACAAAGAAGTAGGCTCTAATGCCCATCAAGGATTTGCCAGCCAGAGTGAGGGCAAGTAGGCAAAGAGCAACGTTTCCTTCTATGCCACCAAAATCTTCCCACTTCAAAATATTTGGATTAAAGGTGGTCCTTTCCACTTCAAGAATAGCCATCATACTGATATTGCTATATGATCTCTAGAGAGAGCTTTCCCCTTCCTTAGGGACCTGTATCAGAGCTTTCCCTTTCCTTAGTGATCTATATTAGAGTGGTCCCTGCTTCCCAGCATTTTCCTTCAGTCATTGAAAGTTTCTTGGGATTCAGTTTGTTAAATTAAACCAAACTCAAATTTATCAATGGCCTTGGCTACCCCTGGCCTAGCTATGATGCTTGGCTTATATTCTACTTATTTTTATGATCTAGATTACCCCAAATTTACTAGTGTAGTATATGAACTCAATTTTTTCCTTGTATTTATAAGTACTCCTTTTCAGTGATTGGACAGTCAAATTATATTTAAAGTTGCTAAACTCATGTTGAAATAGCAGAATTGAAATATTACAGTAAGTCCTAACATTCAGCAAATGGGAGAAATTCAGAAACCTAAACATGACTGCATGTCCCGAGAGTGAAGGCTGTCTAAAGGAGTAGAACTTCAGTATTCCAGTGCTGGAGGCCCATCACTAATACGACATCAAGAGCATTAAGGGGAGCTGTTGAGATAGAAATTGGTGTGTTCTGGCAAAGAAGAGATGCCTGAGGAGGCAATACACATTGTGAAAATTTCCACATGAGCTTTTTCTAGGAGCCAAGAATATATTGGAGTCACTGAATGTCAATAGCTTGCATTAGCTTTTAAACCTTATTAATGTAGGGATATAAAGCCCTTGGCATAAACAAATCTAACTACTTGCCAAAGCTGCATGCTCTGAATCATCCCAGACCCTCACCTGATTTGTCTCAGTTCAAATCCTGTTTTTAATCACTGCTGAGTTGTAATTCTAAGATGCTGAAAGGCAGACAAGGCAAAAATGTGTGGTACACATGTCTTTTCAGCAACATGGCACTCTGTGAATATTTGTGGCTCAAATTAAAGTTTAGGACAGTCTGTGCCATTTAATGAATTCTAGGTTAGCAATGATAAATAAACAGTGACTCGGAACTCTGTTTATTTTCTGTGCCCGAGACTTTACTTTGGAGTGGGCCCTATAAACACACATGTACTTCTCACAGGGCTGGCATTCACATAATGTGCTGTGATATCCAGAAAATCTGGTCTGAAACATGAGATTTGAACAGCTTTTCACTTATTACAAGAAGCCACAAAGACTGCTTTACAGCAGCAGATATGAAAAGCTTTCATATTGGCTCCAATTTTAAGGTCACTTAATAGAAAATCTACAATTAGTGTTTGAGACCAAATGCTGAGCAATATTGTATGTTGCCTCTATCCTGATGATGCTAAAAGATGATGATAAAGTAGACATAATAATTTAACACCAGTTGATCATGAAGCCTTGACTTTTCCCATGGATTCCCATAGTAAAGTGAACCTTTTCCTCCCTTAGATAGGGTATTGAGTATCCCAGATTCCAGGTCAGCAACCATCTCACCATATATCTGAGTATGACCTTGAACTCCTGATCTTTCTGCTTATACCTCCCAAATGATGAGATTGCAGTAGCATATCAGTATGCCCAGTGGAAATTGTGCCTTTTGACCAACAATTGTCCCAGAAGTTAATGTATCAAGATATGATTTATCTTCCAAAGCTAGAGTAGGACTTCCATATATATGCCCTTGGTAGCTGTGTGCAATTAATTCACAAGAGAAATTCATTTAGGATTGTAGCTATTGATCAGGCTAACCAGGAGTGTATCCCTATTTTTTTTTTTTTACAACCATCATGGTATACTTTTGTCTGCAATATAATCATTATGGTTGACACACTTGAAAAAATTCTATGAATTCTAAATGAGCAATAATAAACAGTAACTTTTGTGGAAATTGTAGGTTTTTATTAATAGGAAATACTAAATAAAATGTGTATTCCATTAATCAGCGAGAAATTGCAGCTTTCAGAGAAATAACAGCTTTTAGAGCCATTACCAAAGTGACATGCTGACCTCCAGACCTTAAAACAACTGACTCCATGATGAAAGTACTGTGTATGCCTTGGAACATAGAACATACCTGCCAGGTAGCAATACCTGCCAAAATGAGATCAGAAACCTAATCCATCAAACTCCATCATTCTTGGAAAGTCCCTAAATGTGCCAGTCTTGCTGTTTGGCTTCTGTCGTTCTGCCACTGTCTAACTGTTCTTAACTGAGATATGTCAACACAGGATGTGGGTTTTGTGCTTAAAAGCTCATCCTGAGAAAGGCCCGGGGATGCTCTGGCATTTTGAATACCCAGGATAGTCACTGGCCAGCTAATGAAGACTTTCTGTTTGCTTAAACCTGTATCTGAGTGGTCTTCTCTGGTGGATACCCCATAAGAACAGTTCTGGATCTGAGTCATGAGTCAGACTTCTTCCTCCTCTTTCTCCTCCTCCTTTTTCCTCCTCTTCATCCTCTTCTTCCTTCTTGATGGAAAAGTGCCCTAGACATCCAGAAAATAAAATACTTCCATCGCTCCCTGTTAAAACCAGACCTTATTGTGAGCCTAAAATATATTTCTTTGACTTGAATCATATCCTTTTCTCAGTTTATCCAAATCAAATATTTCCTGAAACTGATATTACTACCATCCAAGACATGGCTCAATTCTTCAGATTTTATGATATTTTCTCATTCTGAGCTACTAAAATCTTCCAGGCTCAAACCTCATTTTTGAGACCCGTGGTGTTTCCAGATAGAAAGGGAAAGAAGCATATACATATTCTTCTCTGAGGATGACAGTAAGAAACTCCTTACACTTCAATAACATTATTTTTGATTTGTACAGTAGTTTGCAATCTCTCTTCTCTCACATCATGTCTCTCAGTAAGGCTGGGTTACTATGGTCTAAATCCCCATTTCTTTCCAACATTCACAGGCTGAACATAATCCCAAAAGTATTAGGAAGTCACACTTTAAGGAGTTGGCTAGGTCATGAGAGGGGAGCCCCAATGAATGTGATTATAACTCTTATAAAATAATTAGCTCAGAGCACTGCTTTGCCTTTTCTACCATATGGGATGACACAGTAGAGAGGCTTCACATATGAACTAGGAAATAGTCTTGCTTCAGATTCTAGACCTGCTGACAGCTGGATCTTTCAGTTGCTTACACTTTCAGTTGTCAGAATGGTGAAAGATATATTCCCATTGTTTATAAGTCATACAGTATAGTATTTTTTATAGTAGCCTATATTTATTAGCTGTTATCATGGCAACAAAATTTACCAGAGGTAATCAACTCAAAACAAGGGAAGGTTTATTTCAGCTGATAGATTTGGAAGTTTTAGTCTATGTTGTTGGATCATTGCCTTTGACCCCATGGCAAGGCAGACAATCACAGTGGGGATGCATGGTGTCTCATGCCATGATTTCTGGGAAACAAAGGCAGAGAAAGAGCTTGCAGCACCCCAGTACCTTCTTCAAGGACACACTCTCAAAGATATAACTTCTTTCCATTATGCCCTATATGTCTTATCTAGGGTTTTTATTGCTATGATAAATACCATGAGCAAAGCAAATTGGGGAGAAAAGAATTTTTGTTTTTTGTTTGTTTTGTATAGCTTGTAGTCTACTACATGGGAAGTCTGTGTAGGAACTTGGAAGCAGGAACTGATGCAGAGGCCATGGAGGAGTGCTACTTATTGACTTGCTTTTTCATGATCTGCTCAGTCTGCTTTCTTTCTTTTTTTCTGCTTTCTTTTAGCACTCAAGGCCACCAGCCAATAGGCGGCACTACTCACAGTGAGCTGAGCCTCTCCCATATCAATCATCAACTAGGAAAATGCACCACCAGCTTATCTACAGTGTAATCTGGTAGAGGCATTTTTAAAATTGAGAGTCCCTTTTCCCAATAAGGTATAGCTTATGTTAAATTGACATAAAACTAGCTACTGTACCACCCCTCTCTTTAAAAAATATTTATTTGTGTATGAGTGTTTTGCCTACATGTATGTATGTGTACCAGGTGAATGTCTAGAGCTCTCAAAATTCAGGAGAAGGCTTCAGACTACCTGATACTGGAGTTATAGATGCCATAGGCCCCTATGTGGAAGGTAAGAGCCAAACTTGAGTCTTTTTGCAAGAATGGCAGATGTCCTTAACTGATAAATTAACACCCCATCCACAGGTACTATCTCTTAAAGCTTCCATGACCTCTCCTCTCCTAGCATCCAGTCTTCAACACATATGAGATTAAAAGATATTCTAGACCCAAACTGTGGCACAACCATAACAGACTAAGACAATGGTTAAAGAATAGAATGGTACATGATTCCTCTCATCAGCTCCTTGTGTTGATTTCTGGACTTAATGGTACAAATGTGGCAATAATGGTATATCTAAAATAGAATTTAGTATGGATCGAGCTTGGGCCACAGGGCCCCACACCTGATCAGCGCCGGGACAAAGATCCCTCGCCGGAGATCACAAGACCCAGCAGAGGGCCAAGGATACGCCCCACAGCTCACCAGGAACGCAGAAAAGCTCAACTCGCTTTCTGCGGGCCACAGAGACTGACTGCCAGCAGCTTCCTGCGACAGCCGGAAGCCTCAGCTTGGGCCACAGGGCCCCACAGCTGATCAGCGCCGGGACA
>JAPYYD010004746.1:0-12803 GCA_028551405.1 Uromys caudimaculatus | reverse complement strand
AGATGAAACTTCTCTATAGAGGTATTTTAATCCATCAACATGGCTGTTCTGGCAAGGGATCCTCTCTAAAGACTATATGGCCTATATGATCCAGTTGGAATGGTTTAATCCATAACAATGAAGGCAAGGTTAGTTTGTAGAAGGAAGTTGCCATGTTTGAATGTGGACAGACAAAGTGATGAATGAGAGAAATTGACAAAATTAGTCAGAGATAGGATATACCTAACTCACATAATAATAGCACAGAAAAGAGAGGCTACCTAAGAACAAAGAGAGAGAGAGAGAGAGAGAGAGAGAGAGAGAGAGAGAGAGAGAGAGAGAGAGAACTGAGTATGTATATATGGCAGGTTGGGACAATTTTACAAAGACAGGAGAAGACAGGATGAGCAGAGATTGAGAAGGAGCCAGAAAATTGTACATACTGTCAATGTTCTGACAATAAGGCCAATAAGAGGAATCCAGTCAGAAGCTGAGAGAAGCCATATTGAATCAGTCAGCTTGTAATATTAAATTGTATGGACTCATTGAGGAGGAAAGGTGGTGGGCGAAGGGAAGCTAACCTGTATGGTACAGGCTGCTCAGTTCTGATGAAGGTGGGCATAGAAATGGGGGGGAAATCGAGGTCCAGAGGGGATAGCAGACTGCTTAGGGCAGCCTGGTATGCATCTAGAGGACTCAGCAGGCAGAACCGTTATTAATTTATTAAATGTTTTTCTACAAAAACTTTCAACAAGTCAGACCCATACTGACCATTGCAACTGCAGTTATTTATTACCTTATCATTTCTTCCTGTTGACATCCTATAGAAGAAAACATATTGAAAGCTTATTTTATTTTCTTCTCATGCTTGACATAAGGTGGTGTAATAGCTTCAGCTATAAACTTAATAAAAGCCTAGAATCTCAATTCATGAATTATTTTAGTCAGATTGGCCTGCAGGCAAGACTGTAGGGACATTTTCTTGATTGCCTATTGATGTTGGAGCGTACAGCTCACTGTGTAGGGAGTGCCATCCATGGCCAGGTGAACATCAGCTATATAAAAGGATGCTGATAATGAACGTGGAACCTGGGCTGTAATTAGTGACCCTCCATGTTCTCTGCTTCAGTTCCTGCCTTAGGTTTCTTCTTCGGTGGCCTGCCTTGGCCTCCTTTGATGATGGACTGCAGGCTATAAGATGAGATAAACCATTTCTTGCCATGGTTACTTTTTGTCAGTGTTTGTTCAGAGCAACAGGAAACAGATTCAGACAGATGCCCTGAAGCAGAACCACAAGAACAGTAAAAGCTCCTACTTTCTCTGTGTCTATGAAAACAGAGGAAGAATCTACTCAGAAAGGGACTGCATTCCTAGAGCTCTAGATGATATATAATCTACAAAGTCCAGGAAATCTTCAGTACTACCTTAGCCTCAGATAAACTACAATATCTTCATGAAGTCTACAGTTCTTAATTGCCATGACTGACCACTGAGGATTATTGATTATATTTGCTGTCCTCTCCCTCATTTGGGCCAGCACTGCCTTCATTACCTTTCAAACTATAAGATGTTCATGTTCCATAGCTTTAGTAAAATGTAGTTAGTGAACACTTGAATCTAATCTGAATTTTTTCATTTACAAAAATCTTACAGTTATGCCAATGTTGTTGGCTCACACAGGTTTTAATTAATGTATCTGAAATAAGAAAATATTTTAAAATATTCTTAAAATAATTCTTTCAGCCAGGCAGTGATGGCACACGCCTTTAATCCCAGCACTTGGGAGGCAGAGACAGGCGGATTTCTGAGTTCAAGGCCAGCCTGGTCTACACAGTGAGTTCCAGGACAGCCAGGGCTATACAGAGAAGCCCTGTCTCAAAAAAACAAAAACAAACAAACAAAAAAATAATTCTTTCAATCAGTATATTTTATTTAATGAATATAAAGAGACCCAGTTCATGAGAAAATGACTTACAGGCAACTTTTCAAGAAATATTAATTATTGTAAGTTCCTTTAATCAACTGCTTAATACAGTTAATCTCACAGTTACACTGAAATTAGTAAATTTTTTGAATGGGGTGATAAAAGAGAGTATCATGATATATAATAGGAAGCAAAGAAGTGAGTGGCTATGTATTTGGTGGTCATGAGACATGTCTATTTTTTCAATAATTTATTCACTTTACATCCTTTTTGCAGCTCCCCTCCCTCCTCTCCTTCCAGTTTTACCCTTATAAATCCCTCCCATCACTACCCCCACCCTTCTCCTTAGAAAGGGGGAAGCACCCCTTTGGTATCACCCTACCCTGGGACATCTAATCCCAGTAGGACTAAGCATATCCTCTCCCACTGAGACTCAACCAGGCTGTCTAGTTAGGGGAAAGGGATCCAGTGGTAGGCAATAGAATCAGAGACAGCTCTTG
This sequence comes from Uromys caudimaculatus, assembly GCA_028551405.1. NCBI lineage: Eukaryota > Metazoa > Chordata > Mammalia > Rodentia > Muridae > Uromys > Uromys caudimaculatus. Next base: position 10,400 of record JAPYYD010004746.1, on the reverse strand, counting down.
CTCCAATTGTTAGGGCACCCACACAAAGACCAAATCGCACATTTAATAGAAATATGTAAGGAATCAAGGTCCAGCCCCCACATGCTCTTTGGTTGTTCATTCTCTATGAGCCCCCATGGACCCAGGTTAGTTGATTCTGTAGGTCTTCTTGTAGTATCCTTCACCCCTCTGGTTTGCTCACTTCTATCCCCCACTCTTCCCCAAGACTCTTTGAGTTTAATCTGATGCTTATATATGGGTATCTACATCTGTTTCCATTTACTGCTAGATGAAGCCTCTCAGGGGACAGTTATGCTAGGATCCTGTCTGCAAGCATAGCTGAGTATCTTGACTAGTGTCTGGGTAAGAGGCTCAAGTTGGAAAAGTCATTGGTTTCTGTTCCTCAGTTCCTGCTCTGTATTTATTCCTGCGCATCTTGTAGGCAGAACAAATTTATGTTTGAAGGTTTTGTGGGTAGGCTGATGTTCCCCTCCTATTGGAAGTCCTTCCTAGCCACAGGTAGTAGCTACTTCAGTCTCCGTATGCCCTGCTGGTAGGAATCTCAGCTAGGTTCATCCACATAGACTTCTTGGATCCTGGGCCAGGCTCCAGCTAGTCCCAGAGATGCAGACCCCAGTTTCATTCTCTCAATCCCAGCACTCTCCTACCCCCTTTCCCCACATCTGATCCCATCCCAGTTCCCCTCCTCACCCTTTCTCCCACCCGTTTCTGTCTTCATCCATCTCTGATGACTATTTTGTTTCCCCTTCTGAGTGAGATTCAAGCATTCTCTCTTGGGACCTCCCTATTATCCGGTTTCTTTGGCTTTGTGGATTGTAGTATGGTTATCCTGCACTTTAGGACTTATAAGTAAATACATGCCATACATATCTTTGTGGATCTGGGTCACCTCATTCAGGATGATATTCTCAAGTTCCATATATTTGCCTTCAAATTTCATGATGTCTTTGTTTTTTAATAACCGAATGTCATTACACTGTGTAGATATACCACATTTTCTATTCTTCAGTTGAGAGACGTAAAGGTTATCTTCAGTCTCTGGCTATTACAAATAAAGCTTCTATGCCGACCAAGCATCCCTGTGGTATAGTGGAGCATCTTTTGGCTATATGTCAAGGAGTGGTATAGCTGGGTCCTGGGGTAGAACTATTCCCAATTTTCTGAGAAAACACTAAATTGATTTCCAAAGTGGTTGTACAAGTTTTCATCTCTACCAGCAATTGAGGAGTGTTCCCCTTTCTCCACAGCCCCACCAGCATGTGCTGTCACTTGAAGTTTTGATCTTAGCCATTAACACTTCCAAACCAATCAGCTCTGATGTAAATTTTCTAACTCTCAAGTACTCCAGCTGACTTGTGATTATTTGATGATTTCTCTGTTTTGACCTAGTCAATAACTGGTAGAATTATACAGCTTTGACAGTGACAAAATTTTTATGGAAGGTCACATAAAATTTTAAAACAATTATACATATATTATAAACATCCAACTGTAGAGTTCAGACAATTCTATCAATCATTGAAAAACGTAATGGTTCAGCAGATTAACATGATATAGAAAAGATCACAATTTTTTTATAGTCATTGATATATATTCTGTCAATACAAAAAGTAAATGAAAATTTAAATATTTTCCAGTAAACATCACATTACACTTCCCATTACCTTCTCCTAACAACTAATGTAGGAAGAATAAAGTGAAAAGATATTTATATTTTAACTACACTTTTAAACAACTAAAAGTAAGGAGATTAGCATAATATTTTCAAATGATTTCTTTGGTCCTTGGGATTCATTCTTCTAAAAGATTAAACAGGCATAGGTGTCTATTACATTAGGAGGGAATTCTAACATTTATTATCTTTAAGACACTGCAAAAATTTATATGCTATAAAGTCTTATTTGATAGAGTTTAGGAAAATTTTATTATATGTACTTAAAATGTTTCATATTATAGAATAGAAAAGCTATTGGAAAGGATTAAATAATGACAATCTATCTTCAGAATGTTTTGAAAGGAAGATTGATGTTTGTTCCTGCAAAGGAAAATTGTAGCTATAATTTTAGTGAGGTGAATTTTATTAAATTTAAGAAATGTTTTAGGTTACATTTCTGTACATCTGAATTGGGCTAAGAATTCCCAAAATGCCATAGTAAGCTTCTCTTCATAGACTTTCATTAATATGATAATAAACAGCAAAATTCACTGCAGAAGTAATAATGATAAAGAAGATAATCTGACATCACTGGAGTGGAGCCTGGCAGCTGAGTCACCATTGTGATGGGTGGATAACAGTGGAATGGCCTGCTGTTCTGCCCACTCTCCACATTCTGAGCATTTTAACTGACATGTCAACTTTGAATTCCCAGCCAGTTCTCAATTCAGTCAGCTATGGTTTCCTTGATTTTAGTTGACAAAATGGTAATTTCCCTATATTCTCTATCTGAAGTTTTAGTACACAGACCTGTTCTAAGTATTACATTTACAATTAAAAATGATCTGAAAGTCTTAAGAAATACAGGTGTCTCGCCTCTGGCAGTAAGTCTAATCAAATTAGTAATGGTATAGCTTTGCCATCATAAATTTTAGGAACTAATGCATAGTTGTATCTTAGGAATGTTCTAGGAAATCTATTTATCTCTCTATAGCTATTATTTAGTCTAATAACTTCTCTTCTCATTATATATTATTTAAATTGCAAAGAAAAGCAACTGGGCAACTAGTCTAAGATTATTATTACTAGTATAATGAACTTGTTGCATTCTATATAAGATTTATTTATTGCTGGCTTACTCTTGGTAGTTTGAAGCATGGCTTCTTCTGTATTGCATGTGTGAGACATGCAATAAAATTTTATTGCTGTGTCAAAATACATTAAAAATCTTCATAATAATAGATATTGTTTATGTAAGTGTGTACATTTACTAATAACATTCTAAATTTAGGGAAATAAATTGTTTTTCTCTTTATTTAATATGAAAATACAGTGGTTCATTTGAATAAAATTTGGTATGTTCTTTTAACCTGACCAATATAGCCATAATGTTTATTTGTGATGATATATGTATTAGCATGAAATACTGAACTGAGTGTTTTTGTACTAGTAAATTCTGGAGACAGAAGTAGGGGGCTCAAGCCTTTGCTTTATAGCAAGTTTGATCTGAGCAAATGGGATCCTGATTCAAAACACACATGAATACGTACAAAGAGTGAAAGGCTGTTTTAATATGTCCCACTTGATTTCAGTTGTAAATTTGAACATTTTTTGGTATGAAATACATCTGAATTCTGCAATAAAAAATAAGACCTTTATGACTGAAGAGATGAAGTAGCACTAAGAACACTTACTGCTCTTGTAGAAGACTTCAGTTTGGTTCCCACTGGTTACACCAAGCGACTTACAACTGTCTATACTTCCTACTCCAGGGGCAACAGATGCTTCTGGCCTCTGTAGGGACCTGCATGAAGGTACACATACCTAAACAAGAATATGTACATATACATAATGAAAAAAATATTTTAAAATCACAACTCTTTAGGGCTAATTTAAATAGTATTATGCCATGAATGGGCTGCCACTTAAAATATTTCTTCTAAGAGTTGTTAAAGTTAATTTTTTCTTTCAAAGTATGTTCATTTAAATTTTTGAATATTACATTTGACAATTACTTTAAATTACAGGCTCCTTCCTCCTTATTTGATATCCCAGGCTTGTTGACATTTGGCTTATTGGTTTGTTGATTAAAGTACATCATATCTTAGAAGGAAGAGTACTCTTATGTATCATGTTGTACAAAGCTGACAAAGGTGGAATGGTTTAACAATACTTACTTATCCAATGCAAGTGTAAAACACTAAACAGAAGGTGTAAATAATATGTAATGGTACACTTTGTAGAAAGCCATTTGGCATTGCTTACTGCAATCAATGTGAGTTACCTAATTAAATATATACATGAACTGAGACAAACCATTTAGACATTCATGGCTTCTAAAAAATGTCCATAAACTATTCATAATGTGAGAACTGAAAACAAACAAATGCCCATCAGATAGAAAGGATAACCTAACTGACATAATCATCAGGAATCCATACAATTGGAAAAATAAAACTACTTTATGGCACGATGTAGATGAATTTTGAACATATAATTTTGAGTGAAAAATAAAAAAAATACACGTCACGGATATGAAACCCAGTCACTGACAGAATGAGGGCACAAGAGAGCAAGCTGGATGTTGAAAATGATTTGTACTGAACAGAGAGATTCTGAGGACACAGCTCTAGGTAAACATAGAACTGTGCCCTCACAATGTGTACAAGTTTTTGCATGCAAATTGTAACTAAGGCAAAGTACAGTGGGTGTGAATATGTGCATGTTTGACAACTTTAAGAATGTTTCTAAAGGATAAAGATTCTGGATTAGAAAAAAACTTGGGACAAAGTAACTATTTGTATGATGAAAAGACAAAAAAGTGGCCTCAAAGGATTTTGAATTAGTACTCCAGATGGTTTTGTGGCTTACAAGAGTGTGGCCCTAGGAAATGGGATTTTGTTTGTTTGTTGATAATTGTTTATCTAATGCACTGAAATGAAATTGATATTTAGACTTTATGACATTGCCAAATGATTGATAATCACTACTTTAACATAAAGGAGGGAGAACCATAGTATTCATAGATTTTTGTGATGTAAATGTAACGACAACAGAGCTCAAAAGTTAAAAGCTCTCTAAAGTGGCTTCACCATAGTTAAGACATTTACCCTAATTATTTCCATAATTATTATCATAATCATTTCCTAATATTAATATGATGATTTCTAATATGATGCAATCATCACTGGCTTGCATACGACAGCTGTCTCTTACATTCATCTCCTAGCATAGAAATGCTATTGTAATGAATGTCTCAGTTCAAGCCTTGAGTGTGTTCTCTATTTAAAGAAGTATTTTAGAGTATCATTTTAAACTAAGTTCACATCTTTGTAAGGATCCAGTCATTTCTGTGAGTCTTCTGTTTGCTTGTTTGTTTCTTGGTTGGTTTTTGTCTTCTGGTAATTTTAATTTTAACTTCAGCCTTGTATCTCTGCAGTGAAGATGGCAGTGCTTACAGAACATGTAGTGGGGTATAGTTTTCAGAGGCTGATGAAAATGACTTGGTGATCACCAAAGAAGTACAAATTTTCAAACTGAGAAATGTCTGTTGAGGTTTTAGAGCTCCATTTGTGTGGATATGATCTGTTCAGGGGAATCATGGCACAGAGGTTGAAGGTAAGGTCTCATTGTTCACCAGCTGAGAATCATAACTCCAGAAGGAAGTGGTAAACATAAGCATTATATAAAGCATTGATAGGACACAAATATGAATATCATCTACAAAAATCATTCAGGATATGTAAATGACGAGTTACTGAGTGTGGGTAGAAGCTAGCCCATTTACATGGTCTAAAGGCCATGTGGAATCTCTAAGGAATCTTAATTCTCTCCTTGGAGGCAAGAGCCTCATGTATACCAGACTGGTCTCTGACTCATAATCTGACATTCATTTACTATCAGATATGACTCATCAAACATATAGTCTTTTTTTTTTTTTTCTTTTGGTTTTTTGAGACAGGGTTTCTCTGTGTAGCCCTGGTTGTCCTGGAACTCACTCTGTAGACCAGGCTGGCCCTGAACTCAGAAATCCACCTTCCTCTGTCTCCCAAGTGCTGGGATTAAAGGCGTGTACCACCACTGCCGGGCAAACATAGTCTTATACAAATGATCTTATTCATAAATCCATATTTTAATTTTAAGGAAATTTTATGAACTTTCCTGTCTTGATGGAAAAAAAATCTTTCTACTTAAGATATGTATGTTAAAGTAATTATTCACCTTGAGCATTATCCCAATATTTCTTAAAACTACTAGCTAGAAGGAGTAATAAATCTAGTATTTTTCATGATCAAGAAAATAAAGTTACCAGATGAAATAGAATTAACTTGAAATAAAATAAATGGTCTGTACTGATCATATTAAGCCATTTGTCACTGAGATAGTTGCAAATGTGGACTGCCTTGCAGTTATTTCAGAAAAGACCTCATTTGAGGAATAAGTACAAGAAGAATTAAGAACTTTGGAACCTCTACTAAGCAGCACGCATTACTAACATCAAACACATCAACTGTCATTAACACTTGGCCCATCCATGGAGATAAACTTTTAACCTAAATCTTAACTTATCCTAGAATTCTGAGGCTGCCCAATGTATGCAGGACCTCTTCATATTTTGTATTTGAAATGAACTCTATAAGCTCTTTTAAAAATTTACAATTGTGTATCACCCGATGTTTCTGTCTTACATATGCATTTCCTAGGTTCTCTCTTCACAATTCCAGTATCGGTTAGAGCCTGCAGTGCACATTCTCTGGCTCTTCTCACATAGCATATTCAGTGCATGTGTTTCCTGGCCCTTGTTGTCTTCTCAGATTGAATCATTTATTTCCAATAAATGTTACAAAGCTAGCCTCTTAGCCACTAAGTCATATTGATTAGACATCTCTGCCTTCCCTTAAATTCCTATGCTGTTCTCCAGGTATATTTCTCCAATGAACTGTGGTTGGCAATCCCTAGATTGTCTTCCTGCTCTTAACCTTCTCTACCATAATCATTTCCTTCTTACTGCCTGACAGAATGACTCTTCTAAAATACTCATTTAAGAGTGATTTCTAAAATGGTTTAATGTGTAAAAGGATAATGCAAGAATCCTCCATGGTTCCTTTGTGGTCTAGTTACCTTATCTTTGTACACGTGGTTCTAGATTTCTCTACATTCTTATCCACTTCTTTATTACTTTCTGGCTTTAAATATGAGAATTCCCCAGCACTGACCCCTCTGCATGCACATTTCTTGCGCTGTTCATGACTATCCTTCTACCATTTGCCCTTGCCCTCAGCTAGTTTTCCCTCTAATAACTCCCTATGAGAAGGTGTATTTGCTCTCCACACTCCAACCACAGTCTCTGTGCTTCTGGTATTTCCTCTACCCTGTGTGTACAGCCCACAGCTCTGGCGAAACCTATATAAAATATAATTTTGACAAGTTAATTTCCACTTCCAGGAACTATCGTGAATTTAAAATGTTTTTCTTATTCATAATTCTGATAATATTTCTAGTCTTTTTTATAGTAATAGCAATTATAACATCCTTACAAAAGGGTCTTGTGCTTTCTTATTGTCTATAAGCAGATCATAGTATTACCATCATTATTTTACTACCTCTGGGTAGTGACCTGCTTTCTTCTCCATCCCATGGGGTACCTTATGGGTTTTTATTGGCTTCCTCTTGCCCATTTTAATATTACCCTCATGCAATCATTTATTTCTAGGGCTTGAAACATTTGTTTGTTGTTTGTTCAAAATGAGAACTTGCTCTATAGATCTGGGTGGTCTTGTCCTTACTGTGTAGCCCAGGTCACTCACAAACTCATAGAAACTGAATTCTCTGAGACTTTCTTGCGGGAGGAAGACTATATATGGCTTCCGCTGTGGATTATTGCTCATCTTGCATGACTCCTATCCTATTGTTCTAATTCTAGAAAGTTCGGATGTCTTCTGTTTGATAAATATGCACTTGTTTCTTTTTTATTCTGACTCTAACTGAATTAGTGTTATGATTCTATCATTGTAGATTTTTAACTATCTAGTTTCTTTTTTTGCAAGAGATGAGCTTCAACACCCACTTCTTGGAATAGTGGATGTACAACACTTAACTCTTATTGGCCACCCCCTCTGCTGTGTGTTCAGTACTGAAAAAGAAGTTTACATGCTGTACTGGGTTATTGCTCGTGAAGTCTCTCTTGACTTACATATTTATTATTCTTGTTTTATCCTGACAAGGAACTTAATGTATATACAGGGAAAATTGCTTGTCTTTGATCACTGGCTGGTTTATAGTAGAGCGATCTTAGGTTTGGAATTGCACACATACATAGAAACATTCACTTGATTTGGAAGATGCAGCTTGAGTGGGCAGCAGAGTGCCGAGATGCAGTCTTCTCAGGAAACTATTCATGCAGTCAGCTTGGCTTTCTATCCTGAGTGTTTTGCCAACCTTCACAGCACAAAATAGTAGATGGTAGCTGCACTGATAAGCTAATGCCTTTGTCAGTGATTAATACGTTTGATACTGTGTACAGGATTTAACACTAACTGTAAATTCTTTTTTTAATTGGATATTTTCTTTGTTTACATTTCAAATGTTGTCCACTTTTCTGGTTTCCTCCCTTCCAGGAAACACCCTATCCCATCCCTCTCCCCCTGCTTCTATGAGGGTGTTCCTCCACCCACCCACCGCCTCCTGCTTCCCCACCCTCGAATTCCCCTACACTGGGGCATCTATCCAGCCTTCATAGAACCAAGGACCTCTCTCCCATTGATGCCTGACAAAGGCATCCTCTGCTACATATGTGGCTGGAGCCATGGGTCCCTCCATGTGTACTCCTTGGTTGGTGGCTTAGTACCTGGGAGCTCTGGGGTGTCTGGTTGGTTGATATTGTTGCTCTTCCTGTGGGGTTACAAAACCCTTTAGCTCCTTCAGTCCAGATGGAACTATAATATATCGTCCTGAGTGAGGTAACCCAATCACAAAAGTACTCACTGATAAATGGATATTAGCCCAAAAGCTCCGAATACCCAAGATACAATTCACAGACCACATGAAGCTCAAGAAGAAGGAAGACCAAAGTGTGGGTGCTTCTGTCCTTCTTATAAAGGGGAACAAAATATGGGAGCAAATATGGAGACAAAGTGTTCAGCAGAGACTGAAGAAAAGGCTATCCAGAGACTGCCTCACCTGGGGACCCATCCTGTATACAGTCACCAAACCCAGACACTATTGTGGATGCCAAGAAATGCTTGCTGAAAGGAGACTGATATAGCTATCTCCTGAGAGGCTCTGCCAGAGCCTTACAAATACAGAGATGGATGATTGCAGCCAACCATTGAACTGAGTGTGGGGTCCCCAATGGAGGAGTTAGAGAAAGGACTAACTGTAAATTCTTAAAGTAGTTGAGACCATCTTAGTCTGATTACTTGAGAAAGCCACAGATACTTGAGCTGTGGAAGACATCCGTATATCATTATTCAAAATCTTCAGTAAAATTCTACTTAGTTCTTAGGCTTGGCAACATATTATTATTTGTACAGATAACAATTGCCAGTAAGACTGTCTTCATTAAGGTGTGTCCCGATATTAGAAACATACTAGGAGTACTAGGCTTCAACGAGTAGCCTTGTAATTATTTAAGAATTTACCATTTTCATAATTACAATACAACACAGTCCTGGCTGCATCAATATGTTGCTTGCTGCTGAGTCTGAAATGGTACATTTCAAGCCAGGGCCCAACCTAATTCAGTGATGTGCTTAAACCTGATGTGCATTCCAATACTTCTTTGGTAACAGTGAAAGTAATATATCAGGGAAATTACTTATTTATGCTTAGTAACTATTCTTAGGTTAATTTCCCAAGTGTGCTTTCATGGTTTTCTTTTAAAAAGTAGAGTTAGGTAAAAAATAGTCCTCATTGCAAAAAGGCAAAGCATTTATTTCTTTAGTAAACCTGAAGAATATTTCAATTTCACCAATCAGAACATGTGTGCCATAGCCAATGGAAGTAGGGGTTACCTACATGTCACACAGTTACTGTTGAAGTTAATGTTTAATCCATAAGCAACAGAATTCACAGACTGAAACTTTACACTAAACACCACATTAAACACTGCAGGATCCTGAGAGAGAGCATGCTTCATTGAGCTGGTGGATTACAGCTGAGACCTAAATAGTCTCCAGAGACTGGGGCAGCACCTATATGAACCTTTGGAATGATAATAAAAAAAACCTGGTAAGAATTCAGTTTTGCAGAACAAATTATGTACAATGTTGACATAGAAAATTCTTGCAGGGTAGTCCAGAGAAAATGTGTTACTATCAAAAAGGAGAAAGTTGTTAATTGTTCATATCTCTACTCAGGACTAAATCTCTGAAAATATAACACACATGTATAATATATATTATATGACACACATGTGTATTTGGAGATATATGTATGTGTGCACATGTACATATACATAATGGAAGCTCAATGTACATTTACAAAGTATATCTAAAAAGATATGGACTATGGATCAAGTCTGAATTTATGAATTCTAGATTTGTGTTTTTCCTCTACCTTTTCAGTTTCATTCATTTTCTTAAATAGTATAGGCATATTTTATTCTTTTTCCAAAATGTTCCAAATTCCTGTCTTATACATCTGATGCCATCCTAGGAACTAATGATATTCAAAACTAATTTTGCATTTCACAACTAGATTAATCTATATAACAATATATAAGGTTAGCCTTCAAATACAAGTTGAC
>JAPYYD010004745.1:0-12804 GCA_028551405.1 Uromys caudimaculatus | reverse complement strand
AAAAAAAAAAAAGAATTGAAATATAATTTTGTGGATTTTTTCCTTTGATGAATATGAAGTGGCCTTCCCTATATCTTTTGATTAATTTTGATTTGAAGTTTATTTTGTTAGATATTAAAATGACTACAGGCAGCTTTCTTCTTAGATCCACTTGCATGGGATATCTTTTTCCAAGCCTTTACACTGATGCTTATGCTTGATGTTCAGGTATATTTATTGTATTCAGCAGAAGGATGGAACCATTTTTTGAATTCATCTGTTAGACACTGTCTTTTTATTGGGGAATGAATTGAGATCATAGATACCGATGATTAATTGTAGCTAACTTTTTCCTACTTTATGAGTTATTCTTTCTTCCACCCTTCTCCACCCCTTTTCTTCTACTCTTTCCACCCCCTAACATTAGATAAGAGGAAAAAGGGATAGAAAGGAAATGAAAATGATCCCTAAATAAAGTCAGGGGTCAGAAAAGGGGCAATGTTATCATTCTGCTGATTAGATGTATCAAGTTCCTTGTTACAAGTTTGCTCTTCCCCATCAGGATATCTGATTTCTTCCTCTTGTTGTTTCTTCTCTGCTCATGACTACTTAACAAACCACAATCCACAGAAAACAATAACCCACCAACAAACCCCTAACAACCCACCAACAAACAACAACAAACAACACACTTATGGGGCTCTAGCATTTATACACCCTCTGAAAGTCTCCAGAATTCCCAAAATCACACAATCATAGAAACTATGAGTAGCTGGCAAAATCTTGTCCCTGCTAGAGCATGAGGCAAATCATAGTCAACTGCTGTGGACAGTCTGAAGCAGCCTCATATCCCACGCCTGAAATTAAAACAAAAACATATTCTGATAATATTTCTGTGGTTTTCTTTTTTAAAGAAGCCAACATCCCAAAATTCTCACTAAAACAATTAATTGTTTATTCCTGCTATTTTCTTGTTTGTGGTGTTAGTAGCATGGTTGGTGGTTATATGTGCCTTTCCCTTCTTTTGATTTTGCTGGTATGAGATCATTTATTTGTGTTTTCATGGGTGTTTTTAGCCTCCTTAGGTTGGAGTTTTCCTTCGAGCACCTTCTGTAGGTCTGGATTTGAAGATAAGCTGTATTTAAATTTGACTTTATCAAGTAATATCTTATTTTCTCCATCTATAAGTTTTGCTGGGTATTGTAGTCTTGTCTGGCATCTGTGGCCTTTTAGAGCCTGCAGTACATCTGTCTAGACCTTTCTAGCTTTTAGAGTTACTATTGGGAAGCCAGGTATAATTCTAATAGGTCTGCTTTTCTATGTTATTTGGTATTTTTCCCTTATATCTTTTCATTTCTTTGTTCCATATATTTAGTGTTTTGATTATTATGTGGCAAGGGGACTTTTTTCTGGTCCAATCTATTTGGTGTTCTGTATGCTTTTGTATCTTTATAGGCATGTCCTTCTTTAGGTTAGAAAAAATTTATTCTATGATTTTGTTGAAAGTACTTTTTGGGCCTTTAAGCTGTCTGCCTTCTCTCCTCTCTGTCTCTGTCTTTCTATCTTCCTCTGTGTGTGTATATGTATGTGCATGTGTGTGTGTGTGTGTGTGTGTGTGTGTGTGTGTGTGTGTGCGCGCGCGCATGTATGCCTGTGGATATCTGAGGACAACTGTGAGACTATGTCCTCTCTTTCTCTTTTGATCCCAGAGACTAAATTCAAGCAATTTTTACTGTGAGCTACCTTACTGACTCCTAAATATTTTAAACACCACTTTACTGAGGAGGATTTTATAGAGCAACAATAACAGATGAATGCAAAGACTCAGAATAGAGGTATCTGTGGCTCATTCCTGTTGTTGGTTGCTGAACAATATTTCATTAGAGAGGCACCATATACTTTCTCTACACATATTTTTGGTTGACTGATGTTTTGATTGTTTGAAAAGAAAAGGATATTATGAATAAAATACCTAATAACACTTGTGTCCAAATCTTTATGTGATATGTGTTTTGTTTGTTTTTCTTGGAAAATAGCAAATAATAGAATTTCTGGGTTGTATAGTAAGTTCATATTTAACTTTATGAGATAGGACCAAAGTGTTTGACAAGGTACTAACACAATTTTACCTTCTTAATTCTATACAGCTTGAACAACATTAGTGGTTATCTTTCTTGTTACAGCCATTCAAGTTGCCAAAATTTTCCCTAGTAGTTAATTGTCCTGAACATCTTTCCATGTGATTAGTATTCATTCAGATATTATTGTGGTCAATTGTTGAAATCTTTTGTCTATGTTTTTAAAAATTTCTATTAAGATTGTTTACTACTGTACTGTAAAGGTCTTTTATATAGTCTGGACATACGGTACAATGTATGATTTTTCAATGTTTTTCTTTTCTTTGGTTTGTGTTTTTGTGTTCTTAATGGCATATTTTTAAGTACACATATTTTTAGATTTAGAATAAAATCAACTATTTTTTTTATAGATCATGATTTTAGTACAGTTTTTAAGAAATCTTTTGTGTGTGTGTGTGTGTGTGTGTGTGTGTGTGTGTGTGAGTGCAGTAAGCTTTATTGATGGTATTCAAGAGAGTGGGGCTCTCTAGGTTCCTCTGGGATGGAAACTGTGAGAGAGATGCTCAGTGTTGGGGGCTGAGTTGTGACAGGAACTCCCCAGCAGACGAGAGGCTCTCCCTTGCTCTCATGTCCTTGCTGGGGTGGGTAGATCAGGGATTCTTACTCCTTGCGGGCCATGTAGACTATGTGGTCTATCATCCTCTTGCTGTAGCTGTATTCATTGCCATACCAGGAAAAGAGTTTTACAACGTTGTCATTGAGAGCAATGCCAGTGCCAGCATCAAAGGTGGAAGAGTGGGAATCACTGTTAAAGTTGTGGGACCCCCTTTAGTGGGTCCTCAAATGCCTGCTTCACCACCTTCTTGATGTCATCATACTTCTCAGCTTTCTCTAGGTGGCATGCCGGATCTACAATAGACACATTGTGGATAGGAATGTGGAAAGCTATACTAGTGAGCTTCCCATTCAGTTCTGGGATGACCTTTCCCACAGCTTTGACAGCACCAGTGGATACAGGGATGATGTCCTGGGCAGTCCCATGGTCATCACAGCACAGCTTCCCAGAGGGGCCATATACAGTCTTTTGGGTAGCAGTGATGGCACAGACTGTGGTCATGAGTCATTCCACAGTGCCAATGCTTTCATGGATGATCTTGGCTGAGGGGTAAGCAGTTGGTCCAGTAAGCATTGCAGACAATCTTGAGTGAGTTGTACTTTGCATGGTTCACACCCATCACAAACATGAGGGTATTGGTAGAAGGGGTGGAGACAATGATCCTTTTGGCCTCACCCTTCAAGTGGGCTCTGGTCTTCTCCATGGTGGTGAAGACATCAGTAGACTCCACAACATATTCAGCACCAGCATCACCCCATTTGCTCGCTCCTGGAAGATGGTGATGCTCTTCCCGTTGATGACAAGCTTCCCATTCTCACCTTGACTGTGCCATTGAACTTGCCATGGGTAGAGTCATACTGGAATATGTAGACCCATGTAGTTGAGGCCAATGAAGGGGTCGTTGATGGCAACAATATCCACTTGGCCAGATGAGCTGGCAGCCCTGGTAACCAGGCATCCAACATGACAAAATCTATTTACTCTGACCTTTGCCATCATGTCTAAGGGACAACACTGGCACTGCATGGAATGGTGCTGTCTCTGGAACAGGGAGAAACATAGAGCCACATTTAAGAAACCTTAATTCAATCAAAGTTCTTACATATTTTCTATGTTATCTTGTAAGTACTGCTGCCAAGGCTCTTTTAATCTGGGATCAATTTTGTGTAAGTTTTGATGTGTGGTGTGAGGTAAGGTCATGCTGTGGTTTTGTGTGGTTTGTAGTCAAAGGGTACATGCACAAGTGCCTTTTATTTAAATTGCTGTGAAGAGACACCATAAGCACAGCAACTCTCATAAGAAAAACATTTAGTTGGGGCTGCCTTACAGTTCAGAGATTAGCCTATTGTCACCCTCGTGGAGAGCATGGTGGCACGCGGGCAGACAGTGTTGGAGAGGTGGCTGACAGTTCTACATATGGAGCAGCAGGCAGCAGGAAAAGTGAGACACTGGGCCTGCCGTAAGCATTTGAACCCTCCAAACCTTGTACCTTCAACAGTGACACACTTTCTCCAACAAGGCTACATCTATTCCAACAAAGCCATACATCTTAATGCCATTCTGTAAGCATTCAAATATATCAGTCTGTGGTTCAGTCCTACTCAAATCACTACAATGAGAATTTGGTCTTCAATGTGGTGATGACCACATGGTAGAATCTATCGGAGGTGGGGATTAGTACAGAGTGATTTGATCCATGTGGGTACTACTTTGAAAGGAAACAATGCTGATCTTTAGGAAGAAGTTAGAGAGTTATTTCTCAAGAGTGTTGCATAGGAGCAAACCTGGAGTGTCCCCGGGCTCTGGCCTTTTATGTTCTGCCTTAGAGTTTCCAACACACACACTCCTGTTACAGTATGCTCCAACATGAAGCCTTCATCAGAGATGACTTTATAGAATTTTGTTTCATGTTTTCAGGCCTCTATGATTGTGAACTAAATAAATGCTTTTTGCCAAGTGTCAGGCCTTCAATAGAAAATATTTTAATTCTTTTTTGAAGTATAAGTTCTTTTACCTCATGAGGACGTCCAGTTGTCTAAGCACCATTTCCTGAAAGTCAGATGAATTTTCTCTTGCTCTCTACAAATGAATGTCTGCCTGATATCACATTATCTTATTAACTCTAGCTTTGCATTAGGTTTTGATATTGGAGTTGCGTCTTCTCATTGCTCTCTTCTTTTGGAATTTATTTCGGCCATCCTAAGACTTTTGTAATGCTTCTCATGCTACGTTATCACCTGGCCAACTCCTCTTCTGCCTTCCCATCAAATCTACAAAATCTGGTTTGGTGGAATTTTTATAAGTATTGATTCTATCAAGCATTTTAATTAATGCACATCGAACACATTTCCAATCATTTAGAAATTTTATTTATCAATGTTTGCAATTTTTAGTGTGAAAATATTTCACATGGTTGTTACTTTTTATTCTTACATATTATATCTCTCTATGTCTTTATGTCTCTTGTCTCTTATCTCTTTTGAAGAATTTGAGGTAGGTCTTATGAATGGATGTGGCTTTAAACTGTTTCTGCAGTTACATGGTGGTTATATTTGACAATGCAATAGTTGTTGTAACTTTTTTCTAAGTATTTCCATACTTCCAAAAATGTCCAAAAGATCTGTGAGTTTGTTTCTAAGTTGATGGCCCTCTTAAAGTTTAATAATTTATTAATATAAGAAACACATGAGGGAGAAAGCCTTATGATAATAGTTAGGGGTATCATGAATTGTACTCTTACTATGTATCTTTTTTCCTGAATATCTTATATTATTTAGCACATTTAGTTCCCATGAATGGCTGTGGGGACCCTGTGTGTGTGAATTCCTAAGTGACTGTGTGCTGTTGACATGGTCATGGCCTTATTGAGGACCTTAATTTTAGACCCAGAAGGAAATGGTAAAGTATTCTTCATAGGCATTACCCCTCTGCCAGGGTGAGGTTCAGAGAAAAATGGCAAATCCTCTGTCTGGTCTATTTGTTGATGTTGACAGTGTGCATAGAAACTGCTTACCTTACCTTTCTCCCTCCAGATATGTACCACCTGGAAACTGTTCCCCTGCAGAGGCTGCTTCTACATACACTAGCTAAACCTGTCTCCTTGATATAGCTATATACTCATAATCTTGCCTCCTTGTTTTTCTGTATGTAAAAACGCTGGATTTTGTTCAGTTTTATTTATAACCCTGCTCATCTGTTGTGGTGGTTTTAATGAAAATGGCCCCCATAGGCTCATACATTTGAATACTTGGCCCTAGTTTGTGGAACTGTTTGGGAAGGACAAGGAGGTGTGGTCTTGTTGGAGGAAGTGTGTTCTTGTTGGGGAGGTTTGTTTCAATGGGCTCTAGTTGTTCCCAGTTAGTGCTTTCTCTGCCTCATGGTTACTATTTCAATATCCCACCTTGCTCCTCACCAAAGACTCACCATTGCAACTGTACTCAAGCCTCAATTAAGTGATTTTTTTATAAGTTGCCTCAGTCATGGCATCTCTTCAAAGCAATAGAAAAGTAACTAAGACACTAGTTAGCTCCATATAATAAGCATCCTGAGCTTCTGGAGTGCTGCACTTTCTCTATGTGAGAGCTGAGGCCATGTGATCCCAGCTTTCTGTCTATGTGTTATCATTTCATTCCCTTGCTGCTCCATCCCTGGAGCCTTGCTACGGGCTGCAAATGACCTTGTGTGTTAGATCTATTACCATGGTGATTGTACTGATACAAAATAAAAGCACAAAGGAATTAGATAGTTTGCACAAAGGCTCAGTAGTTAGATCTGTCTCTACATGCCACATGTAGAACCACTTAATAATAATAATAAATAATAATAATAATAATAATAATAAATTAGTCAAAGTACCAATAGTAAATATGTCCGGGCATTTTAATTTCAAAAAGCCTCCTGAATTTTCTTAATGCTTATTAATAATTTTGCAGTTGAAAGCAATTCTTTTAAATATCATAGAATAATTTATTGGTAGATTCCATTTTTGCTTATTCTGATGTATCATTCTAAAATTTAGTCATTAATTGTAATGGTTGACTTTAATTATCAACTCAGCACAACCTGGGAGAGAGTTTCAATGAGGGATTATCTTCACTGGGTTGGTCTGTGGGTATGTCTATGGGGGGTTTTATTAAATAAGATAAATGATATGGGAATATTCAGCCTACTCTGGGCAATGGTATTCTCTAGATAGGAGTTCTAGGATTATTTAAGAATATAAGTGTTAAGCTGAGCATAAACAATCAAGCAAGTGAGCATGTATGTGTTCATTTCCTCTGCTCTTGATTGTGGATGCTGTGTGACTATCTATTTGAAATCCCTAGATTGCCCTCCTCACAATGATGTACTGTATGTTGGAATTTTAAGCTGAAATAAATACCTTTGTCCTATAAGCTGCTTCTTGTCAGGGTATTTTATCACAGCAATCAAAATGAAACTAGGACACTAACTTTGACTCAGTGAGTGGAAATCTTTTATTTTTCCTCATTAAAATATATCCTATTAGTGTAATAAAAACCTTTCACACAGGGCCTATACAAACTGTGGGAGATTCTGTAGCAGTTTTCTTTCTCTATTTTTAAAAATTTATTTTAAAAGTGTGGCGAATAAAAAAATTGCACACCAACATTAGCTAGCCGTTTTCAATATACAACAAAAGTGCCATCCTTGTCTTCAGATACACAATGAGAAAGCAAAGGAAGCTTAGATATTTCCAAATAAATCACTATTTATATAAGGCATATAATTCCATCTTTTTTGTGTACCTTTAAGTGGCTTCCCATGTGACATTTAAACTGACATTTCTGCTGTTTTTGTGTCTTGTTAGTGGACAGGCTATTTAATGTCTCAAAGCCAAAAGGCCATCAGGAAAAGCTTGTGTCTTATAATTAAAAATTGCTACCCTGGAGCTGTTTTGTTTAGCAAAGACACGGAGCTAGGAGTCTGTGAGAGCTGTTGCTTCTGAGATGGGACTGAAGCGCTCTGACCTTTTATCATGGCACTCCTGAGAAGCCTCATTTCTCATTTATTTTATGTAAAAAGCTTATAGAGTAGTAGATGTGTTCAGCTATTCAGGGAAGACTGGACTCACCCACACCTGGCTAGCCAAGAGTCTTGGGTAATGCTTCCACTTAGGAGAGTTTTGAATGTACCTGTCTTTAAAATATTAGTGTTTCTAAGCAGCTTGCATGCACACACACACACACACACACACACACACACTCACACACACACACACACATACTCACAGATGCACATGCACGCGCACACACACGCACTCATGCACACACTCAAACACGCACACATATGTACATACAATTATATGGCCAGTCACTAAAGAACCACAGTCACCCAAGTGTGTGAAAATTTTTCTCTTCTTCCTATGGATAGGACCCAGGCTTCAAAACTGAAAAAAAAAATCATTCAAAACCTGACTTTTAAATGTAAAATAACTAGAGCCTTGAGGCTTCACCTAGATTAATGTTTAAATATATATATATGCCAAGATCCATCTGATATTAAATCAACTTTATAGGCACAATGATATTGGCTGGTCCAACTTGCCAATATATAAAACTAAATTCGTACTTAATATTGGCACTTGCTTCAGCTTAACTTTAAAAACATTTTTAACTCATTGAGAGTTTCATACCTTGTATTTTGATCGTATTTACTTCCTCTTCTCCAGTTCTTCCCAGATCCATTTCTCCTTCCACACCCACTATTGCTTTGTCCTCATTTTTAGTTAAAAAATTAAAAATTAAATCATAAGAGCATCCCTTCCCCTTTCCTTATCCTCCCTCCACCCCTCCCACATCCTGCACTCTTTTCTAAACTGACACCCTCTTTGCTTTATGAGTGTAGAGTAGGAGCCCATTAGACCCCTTGGGTGATCATGTCTACTGATGGTGCTGGTGCTCGGGTCATGCTGAGGTAGCTATATTGTTGACATATCACAGCTATCGCTTCCATGCCATGTGTCGGAGACACAATCTTACATCCAACTTTTGGATGACTGGTGTTTGCAATAGTTCTACACACAACTTCTGTGAAGCTTCCTGAGCGTCCGATGAAACAACTGTTTTTCAAGATGTATTTATTGGCTCTCGGCTCACCATCTGGTCTGTTGATATCCACATTATAACCAGTTTTGTTTTTCTTCAGTGGTCTCCATTTGCTGTGAAGAGAGACTTCTGTGATGAAGGAGAAAGGTACACATATCTGTAGGTGTAAGAAAAAGGTTTACAATACAGTTAGACATTATGCTGGTCTAGTACATTGACAGTGGTAGGTTCTTTTCTAAAATATGTGACTTCACTAGTTCCAGGAAGGTAGCTGGGTTTTTTGTACCAAATACTATTTCTATCCTATGTAGTAGTCCTTAAGAAGTCCAATTAGACAAACGTTGGTAACAGCCAACATGTGATGGCCACTGTTGCACTGATAGAACTTCTTTAGCATGATGGCCATTGTTATATTCATAGGCGTCATAGCTGGATAGAACTACTGATTGCTTCTTTGTCTTAGTGGCTTACACAGTACTTGCTGGTATTATGAAAACTAGACCACAGGAAGGAGGCTTTTAGATTAGACTCGATTGGAAATTATGAGTCCTGTGTCCAAAGAATGTGTTGTCTTCAGCAATAGCCATTTACCTTCAACCTCTGAGAGGAAACCAAAAGCAGCAGTAATAGTCTGTACTGTTTTTGGAGTTTCCTGGTCTACCTTGACCAACACCTTAAATAGAGATTTCTCATTCCTGTCTAACAAACCAAACTAGGGGTTTATTAGATAGTCCATAGCTCTTATTGGGAAGCATTGCCAGCACAAGTTGCATAAAATACATACACATGTATATGTGTGTTTATACACATATTCACATGCATATATATATATATATATATATATATATATATATATATATTCACAACATACACTTACATCAATCATATATAATTTTAGGTAAATATAAAATAATAATATGATTTTTGGGGTTTTTATCAAACATCCTTTGTGCTATTTGTCCCCATGAACTCCAGTTTATGCTGCTCATATCCTCTTTGGTCAAATTGTTAAGGAAAACTAACTCTCCCTGTCTCAATAGCTATCAATTATTAATAGGTCCTCATCTAGGGGTGGTACTTCGTGCCAACCTCCCCACTCCATGGTGAAATCTTGTCTGATTTGAGCTCAGACAGTTTTTGTGGATGCTGTCATAACTACGATGAGTTCACATGTGCAAGTGCTCCAATGTGTCAAGAAGATGCTCTTTCACTGAAGCTATCCACCACCTCTGGGTCTTTCTTACAACTCTTCTGCTTCCTCTTCCATAATTATCCCCAAGCTTTGGGGAGAGGAGTTATTATTTTTAAATGTTTTATTTATTTGCTTACTTTGAGACAGATTTTCACGTATGTCAGGCTGGCCTCAAACTTTCAAGGTAGCTGAGGATGACCTTAAACTTCTGATCCTTCTGCCTCTACCTCCACTCCAAGTACTGGGTTTACAGGTGTTTATAGCCATACCTCGTTTATGTAGTCCTGGGGATTAAATCTAGAGCTCTGTGGATGTTAGGCAAACACTCTAACAACTGAGCTACATCCTTAGATAATTAATTTGAAAATAAGAAGAAATTATTAAAAAATTAAGAAGATATCTTATTAAATCCTTCTCTGCATACTTAGCGGTATTCTCTCTCCAGTCTTCTGTGCCATATAGAATTATAGACTTAAGAGTCCATATGGAAGGTCAGAGAGTGTTTGAATTGCCCTGTGCCTTTGTAGGTCAAGAAACAGTGAGTCTTAGGAAGGCAAGTTCAGTTGTTGGGATTCACCATGGCTGATCAAAATAGCTTGAAATAGCTGGTATCAATGTGGCATAGTTGGCCCAGCTGCAATAATGCATCAATCATGAAAAGCTGCAGAGCACCAAAGCCATGGCTTTTGCCTGCCTTGGTGTGCCTGTTAACCATGTACGGTCCTCTGCGTAAACATTTGGGAATGTAGAGCCTGTCATAAAGATATACTTTGGAAAACAGTATGGTCATAATATTAAAAAAATTATGAATAAGTAGAAATGATTACTTTCAAAGGTCAGAGTATAATGTTGGGAGCTATTTGAGGTGCCTACATCTTCCTGTTATGGCTGTCTGGAAGAGAGTTAATACTTCTCCTTGCCAGGATCCCTTCAAAGACTAAAGAAAGGGAAACTAAGGGATGATGGTGTTAGTGGGGAAGACAATGTGTTGATTTTTAAAACAGCATGGGAATATAAATTCTGAGTGATACTAATAACTTGCAAAAGTAATGTAATTTCAGAAGGCTAACCTGGTAACAATCCAAAATTTATTTTTAGAAACAAATGTGTCAGACACATTTACACAAAACCAATTTTCCAACTTATCAAAGATAGAAATATTTGAACTACATGTTGGAGCCCAAATCTAAATTAACACAACAAAACAAAATAAAACAAAAGGAATAATGATTGTTTTAGAATAAAATGCATATTTTATTGGTGGCAAAAGTAACAATTTAACCAATCAAACACTTTAATGAAACTAAAACAGAGCTCTGGACCTATGTAGCTTTTAACTTGATCTAAATTGTGCATAGATCAAGAATAAAATTCTGTAATGCACCAGTAAAGATATTCAACACTGTTTAGCAATTTTGTTATATTCTTTAAGCTCCTGTTAAACCCTGTTATGGACAGTGTAAAACTTCATGTACTGGGGGCTGGAGAGATGGCTCAGGAGTTAAGAGCACTGGATGCTCTTCCAGAGGTCCTGAGTTCAATTCCCAGCAACCACATGGTGGCTTACAACCTTCTGTAATGTAATGATGTCCTCTTCTGGTGTACAGGTGTACACGCAGATAGTGCACTCATACATAAAATAAATCTTTAAAAAGTTATGTACTAAGGGTAAATTTAATTCCATAATAGAAAAATATTTTATACATAGAGAGGTGTTATATAATTGCATAGGATTTTCAGAAAAATTATAAATTCAACACAGTCTCCAGAGTCATGGATGTTAGAGGGCAAGAAATGACTCAATTAGGGTAAATGTGATTAACTGAGAATGGCTGCTTAGTGCAATTAATATTATTTTGGGAACAAGAGGAAATACTTGAATCAGTAAAAAATACTGTTGCACACTTCCTGTTATAAAAGGGAAATCAGAGACATTATTTAGGTCTCTTACCTGAGTTGCTGAGTATTAATTGTTGTTGGCTAGCTGGTAGGAGATGAAATGGCACCCTTCCAGTGGGTCTATCAACCATACCTCAGGGACCATTGGCCAACACAAAACAGATTTCAGAGCGAGAGAGAGAAAGAGGGAGAGAGAGAGAGAGAGAGAGAGAGAGAGAGAGAGAGAGAAAGAAAGATAAAAACATGAAGTTGGAGAGGTAGGAAGGTAGGGAGGTTCTGGGAGGTATTGGAAGATGGAAAGAATATAATCAAAGTAAGAAAATTGGAAGCGTGGAAAAGCCGGAAGTGGGGCCAACACAAGCTCCATAGCTCACCAGGAACTGCCCCAAACCTGCGAGACTCAGGGACTGAGGTAGGCGGGCATAGAAACCCCCTGGATCCCATCAGCGGCGGCAGCAGGAGACCTCTGCCTGGGACACCAGGGTTCCATAGCCAAGCAGCGCCAGGAGAAAGTTACTCACCCAAGAGCGTGGAAAAAACACCTCTCAGAGAGAGCTGGTCTTCAAGGAGTATTGATACAGAGGCCTGCAGGTGAGAAAAGCCATAGCCAGACAGTAAGATCAGCTAACATCAGAGGTAACAAGATGGCAAAAGGCAAGGGCAAGAACCTAAGGAACAGAAACCAAGGCTACTTGGCATCATCAGAACCCAGCTCTCCCACCACAGCAAGCCCTGGATTCCCCAATAGGCCAGAAAAGCAAGACTCAGATTTAAAACCATTTCTCATGATGATGATGAAGACTTTAAGAAAGAAATTAACACCCTTAAAGAAACACAAGAGAACAGAGGTAAAGAACTAGAAGCACTTAAAGAGGAAACACAGAAATCCATTAAAGAATTACAGGAAAACACAATCAAACAGACAAAGGAAATGAACAAAACCATCCAGGAGCTAAAAATAGAAATAGAAAAAAT
>JAPYYD010004744.1:0-12804 GCA_028551405.1 Uromys caudimaculatus | reverse complement strand
TGGGGGTGGGGTGGGAGGTGGAATTCCCTCCTAGAGGCGGGTTGGGGAGGGGACGGGGTTATCCAAAGAGGAGACTCAGAAAAGGGGAAACACTGGAAATGTACATAAAGTATCAAAAATAAAAAAGGAGAAAAAAAATGTGGTACATTTATATAATGGAGTACTACTCAGCTATTAAAACAATGACTTCATGAAATTTGCAGGCAAATGGATGGAACTTGAAAATATCATCCTGAGTGAGGTAACTCAGTCACAAAAGAACAAACAGGGTGTGTACTCACTGATAAGTGGATATTAGCCCAAAAGTTCAGAATGCCCAAGTTTCACTTTACAGTAACTGCTGGACTGAGAGTGAGGTCCCAGATGGAGGAGTTGGAGAAAGGTCTGAAGGAGCTGAGGGAGTTTGCAGCCCCATGGAGGGAGCAACTGTGTCAACGGGCCTGACCCTCCCCCGGTCGTCCTGGAGTTTGGACCACCAATCAAAGAATACACATCTATGGACCCATGGTTCAGACCACATATGTGGCAGAGGATGGCCTCGTTGACCATCAGGGAGAGAGGAGAGGCCCTTGGACCTAAGGGTGTTAGAGGCCCCAGTAAAAGGGAACGTCAAGGTGGGAATATGGGAGTGGGTGGGCGGGTGGGTGGGAGGTGGAATTCCCTCATAGAGGCGGGGATGGGGAGGGGATAGGGGGTTTCCAAAGAGGAGACCTAGAAAGGGGGAAACATTGGAAATGTAAATAAAGTATCTAAAAATAAAAATTGAAAAAAAAAACAAAGAATGGTTGAGTAACTCAATGGTATTTTAATCAACTAAAGGTGAAGAGGCTTCTCTTGCCTTGACCCTGATAAACGATATTGTTTGCCCTGCCCAGTAACTGACAAATTACTTCCTTTCAGAAAGCATGGTGCAGAGGTTAACTCTGCAGGTTGAATTATATGTTTGATGATGTTAGCTCATCTTCATTGCTGAATTCAGATCTGTGTTCTTTGGCTTCAAAGGGGGCTGTGGCAGAAAAGGCAGCAACACTATACAGGAGGGACCTGAACAGGTTTGAAAATGTCTACACATAAAAGGGAACTATCCAAAAAAAGTGGAAAAGCAACTAATAAAATGGAAAAAATACACACAAATTATGTGTTTCATTAGGGGTTAACATCCAGAATGTATTAAGGATAGTTTCACCTCAACAATAATAACAGTGATAACAATATAAAAGGGGGACAAGAACTTGAACAGACACTTTTCTCCAGAGAAGATTAACAAGTGGACAAGAAACAAGAAAAGATGGCCAACATCATAAATTGTTTGGAAATGCAAATAATGCAAATAATGGCATATCTTTCCATGCCCATTCAGATCACCATGACCAAAAGAAAATAACAAGCTGAAAGAGGATAGGAAGCAGTTGTGACACTTGTGCATGCCTGAAGGGAGATTATCTTGATTGTATTAACTGAGAGAGAGAGGCTCGCCCACCATGGGTGCCCTTGCCTAGCTTGGATTTCATCCAGAACTTGTAAGTGGAGAAAAGGAGCTGAGTAGCTGGGGGCATTCCTCCCTCTCTGTTTCCTGACTGTGGATACAATGTGGCTGGCTGCTTGGGCTCCTGCCACCTGACTCCTCTGTCATGTTGGAGGATGCCCTTGAATTGTGAGCCAGAATAAGCATTTTCTCCCCTCAGACTCTTTGGTCAGAGTAATTTATGACAACAATAGGAAATTAAATTAAATGTTCTTGAAAGCGGTGTGAAAGATTTTCCAAAAACTTAAAAATATAACCTATCATACGATCTAGCAACCTGATCTCTGGATTTATATTCAGAAGAATTAAGAGCAAGGTCTCAAGGAGATGTTTGCACATCCATATTCATGGCAGCAAAGGGCGAGGCAAACAAATGAGACACAAAATGAAATGCGGACACACAGTAGAGTATTATTCAAACTTAGGGAAGAAGGAAGGTGACTCACGCCATAACAGGGATGACCCTTGAAGACACTGGGCTAAGTGAAATGAGTCACTGACAACAGGATGAATGTTACACGCTCGTACTCAGACGTACCTAGAGTAGCTGAACTGACAGGGACAGAGGGCAGAACAGTGGTCCTAAGGGACAAGAAGAGCAGGAAGTGGGTAGTTAGTGTTTGATAGATACAGAGTTCCAAATCAAGGAAATGAAATTTTTCTAAAAAAGATTGATGGTGGTAGCTTAATAAGAGGCAGAGAATTATACAAATAAAATAGTTTAAATGGTGAAATTTTTATGATATATTTTGTCACAGCCAAACCCAAGAATTTCATTTAAAAAAAACTTACATAAAAATAGAAGCCATTTAACACAAATTCAAACTTAGCAAGTTGGTACCAAATATCATTTACATAGAAGAATAGTTTATAGTAACTACCCTACCAAAAAAAAAGTATCCACACAACTGAGCACTAAAAACAAAGATCATAATTTAAAAGAAGCCAGAGAAATAAAAAATAAAATAAAATATGAATTCCAGGTACCATAATAAGTTTAACTGTGATATAAAACAAAATAAAAAAGTCCCTTTGGGCTGGTGGGATTGCTCAGTTCAATTCCCAGATCACACATGGGGAAAGGAGGGAACCCACTCCTTTGGGTTCTCCTTTGACCTCCAGACTGCTATATATCACATGCACAGTCTCTCTCTCTCTCTCTCTCTCTCTCACACACACACACACACATACTAGATATAAATAAAACAAAAGTGAAATCCCTGGCAAGCTTAGGAGAGTGGCTGAGGCCCAATGGGGCATTACTCAGAATGAGAACAGGTTCAGACCTAACTGCAAAACTGTAGTCTGCAGTTTGATCAGGCAACATTTCTGGACCAGAAGAAACTTTTATGCAAGTGAGAAACGTTGGGCTTTGCATTTTTTTCTCTCTCTTGCTGCATGGAAAACACTCTAAAAGGCAGATCAGTGTCCCAGAGAGACTGAGTCTAACCTATTGCAGGCTATTTTGCATAGAAAGAAATGTCAACCTTTAAATGGCAAATTTACTCCGTACTTTTCACTCCTGCCAGCAGAAAGAGGGGTCTTTCTGAACAAGAAGATGTTCACTTGAATTCAAAGGAGTTCCCTGTGTTTGGGGGATAGCTGGTGGGTTTGCATGCCTGGGTGAGTACTGCTACATCTGTTCCTGTTTATTGGTATTTTATAGATACTGAATCAATATCGTCTGAGCAAGTAAGTACAGTGCTGCTTCCCACTTACCAGAACACGCCTCATGCATTGCTCCATCCATAAAGCCACCGTTGGCCTTCTCTATGTCTCCCCCTCAGGGTCCCCATGGTATCTTGTATATACTATGAACATAGACTACCTCACTATGCAGGATCTGGGCCCCCTTTGACCCTGAACTTCTTCTCTTTGCCTTCCCTGCATGCTATAAGCATGTATCTATTGAATTGATTCATTAAACCATGCATGAGAGAACCTCATGCACTTGATTAACAGGCAAGGAGATGAGGGAAGGAAGAATGGAGAACTGAGTGGTGGCCAAGAGTGAACATTGAGCTAGCTGGCTATTTGTGGTCTCGCCCACTCCTGACTGAGCATAGCTTCACCCTATCACTGAGTAGGACAACATTACTCTTTGGGCCAGTGGGAGATAACAGGTTCCTACCTTAAATAGTCACAAAGTGCTAGATAGCATGCTGCAAAAAGGACCAAACAATGGCAGTTCCCATATACAGGAAAGTGAGTCACCAGAAAAACAGCATTATTCCTACAGATAAGCTTAGATCAGGGGGCAAGACAAACTCATAAAACAATCATTGTGTTCCAGACACCCTGCACTTGATCGACCCCCCCTCCCCAACTCCTTGGTCAGAGCAGTACAGACTCTGCTCCAGAAGGAAAGAGTGTACCTCAGAAGGTTCCCTTCTCCTCTATATTTTTTGGTTTCACTCTGGTATTTTAAAATCGTGACATTCATTATTAATCAGTTCTACCCAGTTTGAGATCCACATGACTGAGATCTTATCCAAGACAACTTGAATTAAGTTGGCAGCATCACTTCATCAAGCATGTGCTGAACAAAATCTAAATATATCAGCCAAGAAGATAAGCAACCATTGCTCCTCTGCTATCCAGATATGCAACTATGATTTCATTTGGGGGTGGGAAGACAACCACCAGAGACGTAGCCAAGTTTCTACTGCTATTTGAAGATTGATACATTTTGGACTGTCATTTTTCTTTCTAAAGTCTGATTATTAAAGCAGTTCCTAAAAGCTACTTTTTACTTAAGATAATGCTGAGTTTATTTTACTCTGATCTTCTGCCTCCCTAGCTATCCTCGCTGTGCCCTTGTTCTGTAGTTTCTTGAAAATAGCACACAAGATCAATGCACTTACTACTCAGTATTCTGGACAAGGCATATGATCTCAGGTTTTCCCATGAATTCCTCCTGACTCTCCCTTGTACCAGATTTTACAGTCTCATAGCATTTGCACTGAGGAGATGATGAGTGTACATATTTGCTGAGGAATACTCCTCCCACAGATGTCCTCTGAGAATCCACTAAGCAGGAGCTTGTGTCTCTCTCAGAAAACCATCTCAGATGCCAAGGAGGGACTGTGAAGCATTTGTTACTGCCTCCTGAGTTCTTCCTGTTCGCCTGAGAAATTCATGCCTGTGCAATGCTTTCCATTTGCTGGGGTGTCACAAAAGCTGCAGAACAGACGGGTGCTCTAAAGCCACATATTCCCTTGGCTCATCTGCTAAGAAGGGAAACACATTAGACAGAAACAAGGAGCGTTTCTCACTCCTCTGCGCAGGCTGATCTTAGGAATCTTTGGATTCTCCCTGCTGTTGCTTTGGCTCCTGTTAAGCCCAGTGTTCTCCCTCGTGGGGGTCTGTGTAGTGACTCATCAGCAGTATAAGCCGTCTCTCCATTTCCTCACACTCTGGTGCCTTTGAAACTCACCAGGTGCTAGGCTGTCCTATAGTTTCATCCTGACATGAGTCAAAAACGGAAGGTCAAACCTTTCCTAAAAACCTGCCAAACCCTAAAAGTGGTCCCATTCTGAAATAATCGGCAGATCTGTCCCACACTGTATGATATATAAAACAAATCATCCCCATCTTCCAAGAATTTAGAGCTAATCTGGAGAGGTAAACCAGAATCAAGAAATTCTCCCTTCCAGTGCTCAGTGATCTGAACTGGAGTTAACCACAGGTACCGAGACAGTGGAGAACTCAGGGCTTGGAACCCACAGCAGTCGGGGATGCTCCACAGACTCCGTTCTTAAGCAAAAGTCAGAACCAGCCCCAAACCTAAACTTTCTAAAAGCTAGCACAATCCCAGAAGTCTGATAGTTCAAAATCCCAAATTACTTACCTACATTGTAAAGAAGGTATAGGTATAGTTTATTAATAGAACGTTTACCTAGCATTCGTGAGGTTCTTCCTTCAAGTCTCATTGGCACAAAAAAATATATTGTTTAAAAGTACTTCAGGCTCTCTATATATAGTTACATATGAAACATAAGTAAATTTGGAGTTTAGTCTTGGGATCCATTCTCATTGCGACTCATTTTACTTATACACACACACACACACACACACACACAGAGAGAGAGAGAGAGAGAGAGAGAGAGAGAGAGAGAGAGAGAGAGAGAGAGAGAGAGAGAGAGAGAGATCCTGAAACACTTCTGGTCCGAATTATTTCTGATAAGGTACTTTGTCAGTCAGGGTTCTCTAGAGTCACAGAACTTATGGAATGGCTCTATTTATTAAGGGAAATTATCGTAATGACTTATAGTCTGCCGTCCAACTAACCCAACAATGGGCAGCTATGAATGGGAAGTCCTAGAATCTAGAAGTTGTTTAGTCCCAGGAGACTGGGTGTTTCAGCTTGTCTTCTGTATAAGCTGAAATCCTGAAGTAGGTCCCAACAGATATACTAGCAAGTAAGGGAAGGAGGCAAAGAAGGAAGCCTTCCTTCTTCCATTGTCCTTATGTAGGCCTACAGCAGAAGGTAGGGCCCAGATTAAAGGTGTGTGCCACCACACCTGGACCTAAGATGTTCTTTACTTGGAACTTGCTCTGCCCAGGCTGGCCCTGAACTCAGAGATCTGTTTGCCTCTGTCTCCTGAGATAAAACGTGTATATCACCTTGACTAGGTCTAAACTTTTCATGGCTACCTCATAGCTGGGTGGGATCTTCCTCCAAAGTCCCCACTCCCTTAATCTGTTTATCTCCTTGAACACAGGATTTAGTTCCATTGCACTTCCTGGTGCCCTTTTATTACTTGAACCATACATATTTTTTTTTCTTTTCTAAGCTTGATACGCTTTATCAGAACACTCTTCATGAGAGTAAACCAGAGGACAAAGTCTTTGCTGGGCTTTTCTGAGACTTCCTTTGTCAATGCGATTAATCAAAATCTCTTTACATTAGTTTCAGGCAGACTTTTCAGACAAAGGCAAAGCAGAAACATTCTTCATCTCCAGAGTTCAAATAATCCTCAGCACCAATGTCTTCTATGTTCCTACTAGGATGGTCTGTGAAGTCACACTTAAAGCATTCCATGGCTTTCCAAATCCAGCGCCCAAAAATCCACATTCCCCCAAACAAAAACATAATGAAATCTATCACAGCAATACCCTAGTCCCTGGTACCAACGTCTGTCTTAGTTTGGGTTTTATTGCTATGAAGAGACACTGTGACCAAGGCAACTTTTATTAAGGACATTTTTGGGGAGCTGGCTTACAGGTTCAGAGATTCAGTCTGTTATCATCAAGGCTGGTGCATGGCAGCATCTAGGTAAGCATGGCTCAGGGAGGAGCTGAGAGTTCTACATCTTGATCTGAAGGCGACCAAGAGAAGACTGACTGTTCCGCATTGGACAGAGCTTCAAAGCCCACTCCCCACAGCGATGCACTCCCTCCAACAAGGCCACACCTACTCACTCTAACAAGGCCACACCTCCTAATAGTGTGACTTCCCATGAGCCAAGATATTCAAACCACTACAGGTACTTTCAACCTGTGCTGCACCTTAAAGGAGATGCATGATTTAACTGAAAAGAAGAGAGAACACCTAGATATGAAAGCTATGGTAACAGAGGTCTGGAAGCAGGCTGTCCCAGGAAGGCCATGGGTATTTCTTTACATGCATTAATTTATGTATGCTGATCTTTCACAGAAATTGTTACCTATTATGTATAAAGTCAGAAAAAGCACTGGCATCCAATCCCAGCTTGACTGTTTTCAGACTGTGAAACCTTCAAGTTGGCACAGTCTGCACTTCAGGCTCTTCAGCAGCTAAACGCAAATAATAATGACACATTGTTCATAAGCTTGTTGTGAAAATTAACTAAAACCTGCATAAAAAGCACGGATCCTACACTCGATCGGTAAGTCAATTCCCACTGAAGCTTGCTGATGATTTTTACATTAATGACCCCTACTTTCACTTTTTGTGTGTTTGGCTTTGGGTTTTTTGAAGTAGGGTCTCATGACTATGTGGTACACTGGCTTCATTAGAACTCACTATGCAGACCAGGATGGCCTCAAACTCACAGATATATTTACCTCTGACTCCTGAGTATTGATATTAAAGATCTGTGCCACTTGGCTATGAACCCCTACTTTCAATATTATCCAATGTGACTCCATCTTTTTATGAATAACTCTACTTCTATGTTTCATCTGATACCTTGGGTGGAAAATAATTTTCCTATTCCAAATATTTATATCTGCTATACTTAAGTCTGCTCTACTTTGACCACTATAATTTTAATTTTTTTTATTTCATTGGTATCCGTGTCCAGCTTTCCCTCTTGCTGTCTCCTGCCTATAAGCTCACCACGTGACTGAGGACCACATCCTCCTTGCATAGCGCCCTCCTTCTTACAGTGAAAGGGGTTGCACAGCCTGATAAATGGAGAGACCTGAAGTCAGCAGTGAATATCAAGACAACAAATGTGCAGGGAGTGCTCTACCTACAGAATAAGTGTGTCTGCAAAGACTGATATGAGCACTGAGGTCACCTTTCATTGTGACAGTGGTCACAAAGATTTTTCTTGTTGTTTCTTTAGAGTTTTGACTAAGCCCCAAGCTGAGATCTATAGATGATAAATATCCATATTTTGTAAACAGGCATGCCTTGAGTTTTCTTACAAAATTTCCTAAAATGGACAAATGGACTTAGTGGTTGATGTTTCTTCATGCATGTAGAAAGTTAGGCAGCCCCTAAGAATGGAAGCAATTGTTTTCTGAATAATTCTAAAGAGCAGAGCTAGATAAATGGCTCAGCAGTTAAGGCTACTCAGTGAGCAATCAAGAGGAACAGAGGTCAGAATCCAATACAAACATAAAAAGCCAGGAGTCCCAAGTCCGTAGCTCAATCTCTGAGGGCATGGAAACAGTATTATTATGGGAGCTTGCTGACTTCCAGCCTAGCCAAGAATGTAAATTCCAGGTTCAAAGAGAGACCTTGCCTCAAAGGAATAGACCGTAGGCCACAGGGAACACTGACACTCTCTCCTGGCCTTCAAACACTCTTAGGCATGTACATCTACACACATTCATACATATATGTGCATTCATACAGACATATACACATGCATAAATCAATTAAAAATTTAAAATAGCAGAGAGTAGCACATATTTTTATCATCCTTTTATTTATGTACTCCAAGGAGAAATTTTCTTACTTTGATATCCCCAAAGAAGGATGAGATTATAACATTCCTAGACTGAGTTTACACCAGTTCCCTAGATGTGGAAAGAGCATCAAATTGGGTTCCTTACTATGGGATTTCTTGCTATGGCCATGAGAATTCAGCTTGAAGATATCAGTGTAATTTCCCTAAATTAACTGGATCCTGTGGAAGGTAGCCAGGCTAGAATCTTCTTGAGAAGAGATCAGCCATGAAGATCTTATGTTCAGGAATGTTGTCCCCAGAGGAAGAAAATTGGGAGCCCGAGGGATAATTCAAATATGATAAGACTGCACTCCAATGGACTCTAGCTAACAATAAAATTATCTAGCCCAAAGCCACAGCTGCTGGAAAACAGTCAGTCAATCTGTTCTCAAGGAACAAGGACTGGAGGACAGGACCTGTCATATATGTTAGCTGCTAGGAAAAGGCCCAGTGTAAAATCCACAGTAGAAACACATCAAAAGAGCCAAATAAGCTGCCATAAGACAGGGCATGATTGCAATGTGTGCCCTGAATTCTATGTGTTGAAAACGTGGTTCCTAAGGTAACCCTGTTGAAAAAGAAGACCTTTAAGATGATTAGTTCATAAAGTCTTACAATGACAAGGAGATCAATGCCATGGTCACAGGACTGGATTCATTGTCAAAGGAGTGAGATCAGACTTCTTGTCTCTCTCTCATCCATGAGATGCTATTGTAAGATATCGTTGTGATACAGAAACATACCTTCACTGGATTCAGCTCCTCAACTGTGGACTTACCAACTTACAGAACACTGAACCAAGTCAGTTTCCGTTCAGTATAAATCAGCCAGTTTAGTATTCTGCTACAACAACAACAAAAAAAATCAAACAAGAGGGAAAGCCAGCATTTAGACAAAACTTTGGAAAAGACTACATTTTCTTATCTAAACCAGCCAAGCACGGCTACAATGAAAGAATAGACTGTTCTTTTCCTTTTTTCTGGTGGAGAAAAGTCTAGGTAGGGGTCGGGTAGAAGAAAGGCAAGGCATTTTGGTATATGAAGAAAAATCCTGATGTTCATTTCCTCTAAGACAATTCAAAAGTAACTGAAAAATTGTAGCATCTGCCCAAAATATTATCTAGAAACAGGAACAAGAGATGGATTTGGAGCTAGTAATCACAGAGAAATCATTTTCCAAGAGCACTCTTTTGTGTCAATCTTTTTTAAAAATTTGACTACAAAACATCACAACGCGATGTAAGAATTGGAGTGTGGCAGCCATTTTCACCTCTGGTTAACCCTTTGTCCATAGTCAAAAGCACTCTGTGACTATGTCTCCATCATGAGCCATTTACTCCAGGACAGAAGAGAGCAGTTCATTTCCCAGGACTATACACCCCAATTGTAATGGGTGTGAAATTGGAAGAATAATTGTGCTCTTCACAGTGGTTGAGCTAGAGATGAATATTGGTGTTAGTCCTTGGGCAGAATTAACTGCCCTTTCTGATATGTTTAATTTTCACTGTGTAGCACAAAACACTCTTCATGGGTGCTGAGGTAAAGAGCAAAAATCAAATTACATACCATAGTTTTAATTAGAAAATAAAAAACAATGGGCTCTCCCACACCACTGACTCTGAGTAGGGAGGAATGTAAAGTTGAAAAGTAGACAGAGAAAGAGACCATAGCAAAATAATCTTCATTTACCTCACTACATTAATATGATGGGGCCAAATGGATTTTCAAAATTCCAAGAGAATTTTGAACCAGAGATAATGTCATTAACCACTAATTCAGATCACTAATATTAACATTTCTGTTTGGAAAGATTAGTTTATATTGAAGTGTTAACAGAAAATTCTGTGTCTTTCTCTGTCTCCTGTCTGTCTCTCTTTGTCTCCTCTCTATCCATCTCTCTCTATCTCTGTCTCTCTGCCTCTAAGTCTCTGTCAGTCTGTCTCTGTCTCTCTTTGTCTCTCTGTCTCTTTCTCTTTATTTCTCTCTCTCTCTCTCTCTCTCTCTCTCTGTGTGTGTGTGTGTGTGTGTGTGTGTGTGTGTGTGTGTATGAGACTGGATGGCAAGCCCCAGGCAAGAGTCTTTGCCTTTCCAACTTGAGGATTGCAGGCACTCCCTAAGTCACCAGGCTTTTCAGGTAGGTAAGGGAGAATTAAACTTCAGTCCTTGGATTTGAGTGCTAAACACCTTACTGACAGCCAGCTTCCCAGCCCCCATAAATTCTTCAACCTATTTTCCTCACTAACAGAGTGGGGAATGCACTGGGAATGTAAAGTCCAAAAGGTAGAAGCTTATATTAAATCTATCGCCTCATAGATCTTTTTTCCTTCTCCCTTCCTGATGTATGGTATTTTGCTCCTTATGAAAAAATTCTCTCCATGAGGAAAAGGAAGGCTCAGGAGCCTTAGGGGGTAAACAAAAGGTCACATGCTTAGGAAAGCAGAGATTTGGAAGATTCCAGAAGGCCCTTCCCACGTTTTATTAAAGCAGTGAAGAACTGTTGGGAGAGGCTGGCCCTCAGAGGACCTAGTCAGGGCCTGTGGGGCTGCCTGGGAGTCATCCAGGGTAGCAGCTTTCCTGAGTCATTCCCATAGAGATGAGCTTTTCAGTGACTCAGCTGTCTTTTGGAGTCATCCCAGCTCTTGTCAGCAACCCCTCACCTCCCTTCTGTTAGTGACCAAAATGGAAGGGAAAAAAACCTCATTGGATGGCCAAGTTGGACGTTGGTGATGAAATCATTATGTTAGTCCTTTGTGGGCTCCAGTTTCTGGGGTAAGTACAGGTGTATGCCTCTCCTTCAAAAAAGTCTGCTATGTATTTGTCTATTTAAATATAATTCCAAATTTCATTACGTGATAAAGAGAAAGGAACACAGTTGTCGAAGTAAGCTATAAATCATATTGATTCTGACTCTCGTAGACTTAAATTTTGACAATAGTATTTTAAAGTGCAAATACAATTTTGGCTAAGAGAAATAAGTTCTCCTTATGATATCACAATACCATTGTCTAAACTTCTTCTAAACAAATTCTGGTAGGTACAGTTGTAGATATTCTGCCAGACCTTAAAGGGGCAGTTAAATCCTGTGTAAAAGGTAATTGTGGTGGGCATGATGACCTGCTTATAGTCATGACCTTTAAAAAAAATAAAATAAAATAAAACAAACAATATCTTAACTCTAGAAACCCACTGTTGTGATATGCTGAGTAACAAGGAGAACTAAGGCTGCCAAGGCCATTGATGTTGCTCGTCTGATGGCCTTGAACTGAGCAAATTAGCCTTGGTGCCCAGATGAGTCCTATATAACCACAGGTACCACATATAAAAGCAGCGGGTTATAGTAACTGAGAGGTGCGGCTAAAGAAGGATAATGATGGACAATTTTCTAGACAGATATCAAATACCAAAGCTAAGTCAGGATCAGATAAACCATCTAAACAGTCCCATAATGCCTAAAGAAATAGAGGCAGTCATTAAAAGTCTTCCAACCAAAAAAAGCCCAGGTCCAGATGGGTTCACTGCAGAATTCTATCAGACCTTCAAAGAAGACCTAATACCAATACTCTTCAATCTATTCCACAAAACAGAAACAGAAGGAACACTTCCCAATTCCTTCTATGAGGCCACAATCACACTGATACCTAAACCTCACAAAGACCCAACAACGAAAGAAAACTTCAGACCAATTTCCCTTATGAATATCAATACAAAAATACTCAATAACATACTCGCAAACCGAATCGAAGAACACATCAAAACTATCATTCATCATGATCAAGTGGTCTTCATCCCAGGGATGCAGGGATGGTTCAATACCCGGAAATCCATCAATGTAATTCACTACATAAACAAACTCAAGGAAAAAAACCACACGGTCATTTCCTTAGATGCTGAAAAAGCATTTCACAAAATTCAACATCCCTTCAAGATAAAAGTCTTGGAAAGATCAGGAATTCAAGGCCCATACCTGAACATAATAAAAGCAATATACAGCAAACCAGTAGCCAACATCAAACTAAATGGTGAGAAACTTGAAGCAATCCCACTAAGATCAGGGACTAAACAAGGCTGCCCTCTCTCTCCCTATCTATTCAATATAGTAATTGAAGTTCTAGCTAGA
>JAPYYD010004743.1:0-12805 GCA_028551405.1 Uromys caudimaculatus | reverse complement strand
TCCTTTTGACCACAGTCTTGGGACCAGAGTCCAGCTCCAGTCTCCTTACCAGTTTCCTGTGCACACCACAGCTCTGTATCAGGGAATTATTCAACTGCTGCTATACTTCACTTGGGTCTGGGTTGGCCTTGTGGTCCCAGATGATATGAGGGGAGAACTCTTCCTTAGGGACATCACAGAGGAGATGAACAACCATGGACTTTGTGTTGCATTTCCAGATAGGGTTCCAGAATTTCCTGCAAGGAATGGATTTGGCAGGGGACCTCCTATGGAAGTTTACTCACTGACACATGTTATTGTTGCATTTGGTGACACATATTCTCTTCTGAGATTTACCCATAACATCTTGGGCAATCCTCCTTTTGGTAATGTCTGGATCACAACATCTGATTGGGATATTACCATAGAACCCTTTCAACACAACAGAGGTCGTACACACTTTGTTGGAGTATTATCATTTTCTGTTCACATGGATGAAATTCTGGGATTCAAGGATTTTCTCAAAAGTGTTCAACCTAGAAAATACCCTCATGATGTCTTTATCCAGGAGGTCTGGTCGATCTTATTTGAATGTCCATATTTTGATCAGCACTGGATCAGGGAACTACGTCAATGTGAGCAAAATGGCAGCCTGAGCACACAACCTCTGCACCTTTGGGATATGAATAGCTCACCCACCAGCTACAAAGCCCATGCTGCTGTGTATGCCATTGCCCAGGCTCTCCATGAGGAGCTGTCCCTCAGAGTGGAAGGAGGCTCACTCCATAAAGATGTACCCCAGGCTCCACTCCCATGGAAGGTAGCAATAGCTGGTCTTATATTTCCCTAGTGCATTGTTCCCTGACTTGCATGTCCTTTATTTTCATTTCTTATCTTTCCTAATTATTGTTGGAAAAATATTTCTACTTGTAGCATACCTTTTTAGGGTACAATCTCCTTCCTCAATGCATTCATGTTATTTCAGTGGCATAAGATAATAGTTTTAGAGAAAATATAAAGAAAAACTTTGTAGTGTTTAAACTTGAGCTAATATTGCTGTCAGAAAACAATATGTGCATGATACTAAAAAATTATTTTTGTACCAGAACCACATTCAAACAATAATGATTATACCCTTTAATTGTCAAGTATCTTTTTATTATTGCTTTTAATGATGTGTGAGGAAATTATATTATATAAAACAAGAGACTTTTACAGGTATAAATATGCTGTATTTTAAGGGACTTTAGGCCTATCTGAGGCCAATAGCTTGTTTTATTTGATAAACAGATCCTAGAAAGAAAACATAGCTTCTATAAAGCTAGACATTATCATCCGTGATTCTTCTCCAGTATGTGGGAGGTTGAGGCAGAAGGATCTTGAGTTTGAAGCCAGCCTGGGCTGTATACACAGACTTTACCTTAAAAATCAAATCCCAAGCCAAACTGAACAAAAACAGGTTCTTTAAAATGAAACTGGATTGTATGAGGTGCTCTAATCATGACGCATCAACTTCCCTCATGCTCATGCTTCTGCATCTTATTACTTTTCACAGCTCTTGCATTTCCACAACTTACTAGTGTCCCTTCCTTACAACATTGTCAAAACTTTATTTTTTGAGTTTGTTTTAGATTTGAAAATAATTTGGCGCTTTCAATAGCTTAAGTAATGAATGTTGGGCAATTTCTACCCCCCCCCATTTCATTCCCTACCCCTTCTTTCCCTGTTGGAGCCTTTGGCCCATCCAGCCCTCTCTCACTCTCATGAGCTCTTTTTGTAGGTGGGATCCTCTAAATGTAATTAGAGTTTCTCTCCCAAGGGTGGTTATTTCTGGACTAAGGGCTAATTATCCCTTTAGATCACATAAATCTTTTGTGTGCTTAGAATTTGGACATCAGGCACGCTAACACATACAAAGTGGTTTAGCTCATGGTGAGCTGCATTTGCTTTTCTCTGAGATCAGTGATGTTAAACATCTTCCCAACACTTTATTACCACATGTATCACTTTCTTGGAAAAAAAACATCTAACCAGTAATTGCTCTGATTTTAACTTTTTGGCTAAACAGTTCCATTAGTTACCTATAACTTGGGATACTAACCCTTCACTTCGTGTGCTGTTTGCAAATATGTTCTTGCATTCAGGAATTGCCCTCTTACACTGTTGCTTGTTTCCTTTGCTGTGCAGAAGCTTTCCTTGTTAGGATAGTTATGTTAGCTTTCATTGACAGCTTTTGATGTCATGTTTGTAGATATCATCATCAAGACCAAGTATATCAAAGGACTTCCCTCTCTGTTTTACTCTAGAAGTTTTTTTTTATTATGAGTTTTTTGTTCTGTTTTTACTTTATTTGGTGCATGAAACAAAATCCAACTTGGGTTTCTCACCCTGTTTTCACAACAGCATTTGTGGGAGTCACTACATTTCACCCTTTGCATGTTTTTGGTGTCTTGTGTGTTCAGTTGGTTTCTGGAATTATGTTCAGCTTCTATGTGATGTGTGCATTTTATATGCCATGCTCATACTCTTGTAATTCAAAAAGAAAAGCTAATTGGAATGGGAAATGAAATGCTTTAATTTGTTCTTCTTGATAAAGTTTTCAAAAAGCACGTGACTTCATTGTGACTCTCCTCGCTAGTGGGGATTTTAGGCCTTGTTAATCGCTAAGAGAAACATCATTTAAATGTACAGAGACTGCCCTGATCTGTGAATCATTTGCATAATGAACTACTTTATACAATATAAACTCTTCTAATCCTTGATGTTGTTTCCTTTCTATGTTTTTTCAGTCTCTTCCATCAGCATTTTACTGGTTTCACCATAGGGATATTATACCTACTCGGTTAAATTAGTTTCAAGTTAGTAAAATAATGAGTAATACTGTTTTCTTGTTTTTATTGGCATATATTTATTTTTCATAGTATTGGGTTTATAAGGATAATTACATTCGAGTGTATACAATACTCACTAGACTGTTTCCCCTCAGTCTCTTCACTCCACTTTCTACTCCCCACAGAGAAGTGGTGGTTTGAATGAGAAATGTGCCCCAAAGGCTCAAGATTTGAACAATAGGTTCCCATGGCATTTGTCTAGGGATATTTGGATGATGCGGTCTCCCTGTATATGTGTACATTTGTGTGTGTCCATGTGTATGCAAGTATGTGTACATTTATGTGCAAGTGTGTGTATGTGTATGCCTGAGTTCGTGCATGTGTACATGGAGTTTCATGTGAGTGCGTGTGTATGTGTGTGTGTGTGCGTGTGCATGTGTTTGTGTTATTGCGAGCATTTGATTTTAGACATTTATAATTAACTGAATTCTACAAATGAGAGGAAAAACTGCAATATGTGATTTTATGAGTCTGATTTTCCTTAATATGATAATTTCCTCGTACCAATTTATCCATAAATGGTATAACTTCACTAGTCTTAATAGATGGAAAAATTCCAATGTGTGTATACCACATATCTATGCATTCATTAATTGTTTGACAATATATTAATTACTTTCTTGTTGCTGTGACAAAACACCATGTCCAAGTAAACTCATAATAGAAAGGGTTTGGCTTACAGTTCCAGGGGTAAAGGGGTTCATCGTGTCAAGAGACATGGCAGCAAGCATCAGGCATGGTGACAGGGGAAGGAGGTCATATTTCAACCATAAGACAAAGCAAAGAGAATAAACAGAAAATACTCTATACTCTCAAAGCCCACCTGGGTGACAAGTGTTCATTACCTGAACCTATGGGGGACAGTTCTTATTCAAGTCTCTACATACTCCTAAGCTGACTCATGAACTCATTAGTGTTGCAGTAAGCCTTAATGTCAAGTACCTCTAATACACTGACTTTAAAGTCCTTCAAGTAAACACCAAGAAGTGTTGGAGCTGGATCATATGGTAGTTCCATTTATGTTTTTTTTGAGGAATATTTTTTCTGATTTTCAGAGTGGATAGACTAAGTTGCATCCCCACCAGTAAAGTAGTGCCTAAGCATTCTCTTTTCTCCATGTTATGGCCGTTAATTGTTCTTATATAGATTTTCTGTTACTGTGATAAAACACTGTGACCAAAAGTGGCTTATAAAAGAAGAAGTTTATTTTGGCTTAGGTTCCAGATGGAGAGTCCATATTGATGGAGAATCATAGCAGCAGGTGCTAGAATAAGAAGTAGAGAGATAATATCTTCAACCACATGTAGGAAGCAGAGAACAAGTAGGATAAAGCTACACAGTCACAAAGCACAGCCCAGTGTCACTTCCACTAGCAATGCTCCATGGTCTAAATATTCCATACCCTGTCAAAAAAAAAAATCACTCCCAACATGGATCAAATATTCATTTCCTGAACCTACTTGGAATATTGCTTATTCAAATTGCTATACATATTTTCACTGCTTGGTGTGTGTGTGTTCCATCTTTGGGAGTTCTGAGAATTTCTTACAGTGTGTTCTGATTGGATTCATCCCCCCTCACCCACAAATTTCCCTTTCCCAACAGAGATTTTCATCCAATGCTCTTAAAACCCATAAAGACCAATTCATGATGCCCCAATAATTTTGGATATTTTGTGTTCTGCTGGAGCATGGTCCACTTTCTAGAGGCTACATTCTTAAAGAACACTCACTGACCCCACCAGTAGCTAACAACTGCCAGTGTCATTTCAGCTATGGGTTGGACTTAATGCTTAACTCTTTTGGTCTGACTTGGGCTAGCTATGACTTGTGCAAGCTACTAAATCTGCTCTGAGCTCAGATGCACGGCTCCCTACAGAGGACAGAAGATCCTGTTCTCTTGTAGTCATCCACTGACCATTATTACGTTTTGGTTATAATTTATTATTTAAAAGTTTAAAAAATTTTAAAGTATATTTAGTCTATATTCTTCTTCTGCTTCAAGTTCATCCAGATCCCTGCCTCCTACCTACCATAAGTTAGTTCTAAAGAAACTAGCCAAAACTCAATATGAGAAACCCCTTGAAACCAGGAAAACAAATAAAATCACATCCAAAATGAATAAGACAAAACACAACATCAAACTGTAACCAAATTAAAATCATATACAAAAAGACCTGTGCAGTCCATTATTTCTTGGTCAATTACTCCTGAGTATGATACCTGCCCTGGAGTGATTAAGGTGTCCCAAATCACTCCATTGAAAAAAATGGATTTTCACTCTTCCAGTAGGGACAAGTAACAGTTCAGCTGTTATTTTTTACACTACTGGCTAGGTTTTCATTCATTTATCCATCCATCCACTCATTCATCCATTCATCCATCCATTTGTATTTTGTAAATAAAACAAAATTCTAATAAAATGAAACAAAAACACTCATAAGGAAGTCAGACCACAGAAAATAAAGAGCCCAAAATAGGATGCAAGGGTCAGAGACCCACTGGTTTGTATGCTCAGGAGTTCCATGAGAACATTAAAGTTGAAGACACAATATAAGGGCAGTGGACCTGGTTCAAAACCATGCAGGCCCTGTTCTGGCTGCTTCAGTCTCTGTGAGTTCATATGAGTTTGGCTCATGTTATTTTAGAGTGAGCACATTGTTTTCTTGGTGTCCTTCATCCCCCTGGCTCTTACATTCTTTCTGCCTCCTCTTCAATAGTGTTCCAATAGCGGTAAGAGGAAGAAATCTGTTGGTTTTAATTTGGAAAAACAATTATGTTTCTCTCATACAATACATTTCAAATGCAGACTCTCCTTCCTCTCCTAACTCCAGTTCCCCTGCCAACCTCCCCTCTCCCGCAGATCCCTTGGTCCCTGTTTCCCTTAATAAAGGAGCAGACCTCCTAGATATATCATCATGGAATAA
Organism: Uromys caudimaculatus; assembly: GCA_028551405.1. NCBI lineage: Eukaryota > Metazoa > Chordata > Mammalia > Rodentia > Muridae > Uromys > Uromys caudimaculatus. The sequence continues at coordinate 7,009 of JAPYYD010004743.1, read as the reverse complement.
AGAGACACAGTGAGATTAGGCACTTACCCTCATATCAAGTCTGCATGGGGCAACACAGTAGGAGATAAAAGGTTCCACAAGAGGCAAAAGAGTCAGATACACACTGTCTCCTATTGTTAGAAGTCCCACAAACAACCCAAGGTAAACGACCACAGCATGCGTGCAGAGGACCTAGTGCAGACCAAAGCAGACTTTATGCTTGTCAATTTAGTCTGTTAACCATAGTGTGCCCTGTTAGTTGATTCTGTGGGCTGTGTTCTCCTGGTGTCCTTGATTGCTCTGGTTTCTACAATCCTTCCTCCCTATCTTCCATGGGTTCCACAACCACTGCCTAATTTTTTGCTGAGGGTCTCTGCATCTGCTTTCATCAGTTGCTATAGGGCATCTCTGGTGAAAAATGGTCTAGGCCCTGGTCTATGGACATAGCAGAATATCCATAGAAATCCAGTACATTGACTTGTTGCTGCTGTTGTCTATTGTATTTGGCTTTACTTTAAGTCACTGAACCACCCAGTTTCAGGTTCCTGGCCATACAGGCAGTGCCTTTTTGGGGTTGCCTCTCATGGCTTGAGTCCCAAGTAGACCAGTCATAGGTTGGCCACTGCCACAATTTCTGAGCTACCATTGCCCCAATACATCTTGCAGTCAGGACAGGTTATGGGTCCAAAGTTTAGTGGACAGCTTGATATCCCAGTGGTGCCTCAGGGATCCTGGTCTGGTTACAGAAGACGGCCAGTTCAGGCTCGATATCCTCCCTTACTAGGATTCCCCAGTATGGTCACCCTCAAAGTTACCAGGAAATTTCCACTGCACTAAGCTTCCACATAGCCCCTAAATGATGCACTACTCTGTTTGTCTGCTTCTGTGTCTCTCTGTCTGTGTCTTCTGTCTTTGTCTCTGACTCTCTCCTCTCCCTCTGTACCTCCCTCCCCAAACACTTTTCTTCCTGTTCCCATCTGAACCCACGTCCTTCTCTACCCAGAAAGTCTATTTTATTTTCCCTTCCCAGAAGATCCATGTGACCCTCCGAGAGCCCCTAGTGTTACTTAGCGTCACTGGGTCTGTGGATTGTAACATGATTATCATTTACTTCACAGCCTATAACCACATTGAAGTAAATATATGCCATGTTTGTCTTACTGGGTCTAGGATGCCTCACCCTCAATATATATTTAGTTCCATGCATTTGCCTGCAAATTTTACAATCTCATTTTTCTAATAGCTGAGTAATACTCTATTGTGTAATTTTACACGATGTCAATTTTTTTATCCATTCTTCAGTTCAGAAACATCTAGGTTGCTTCCATTGTTCAGCTATTTTAAATAAAGCCACTTGGATATATGCCCAAGAGTGGTATAGGTGGGTCTTGAGGGAGATGGATTCCCAAATTTCTGAGGACCCACACATCATGTTGATTTCTATAGTGGCTGTACAAGTTTGCCCTCCATCCCTCATTGCAGGAATGTCCCCCTTGGTCCATATCCACTTCATGAGCTGTCACTTGTATCTTTGATCTTCCCAATTCTGACATGTGTAAGAGGGAAGCTCAAAGTAGTTTTGATTTGCATTTCCCGTGTGGCCAAGAATATGAATATTTTTAAATGTGTTTCTTAGCCCTTTCAGATTCATCTATTGAGAATTCTCTGTTTTGTTCTGCACCTCAAATTGTAAATATTAGATTGGTAGTTTGTTGGTGACTAATGTCTTCAGTTCTTTATATATTTTGGATTTTAGCTCTCAATGAGATTTAGAGTTGGTACAAATCCTTTCCCATTCTATTGACTGTCATTTTATTCACCAGTCACATAAACTGGGGGCAGGTTCCCAGAAGCTATGTGCAGTAAATGTTCTCTCAAAAACACTAGTATGGGGAATGTAATTAGCATTTGTAATACTGTCAGTTATAAATATGTTCAAGGCTATTCCCTACTTTTTTTTTCACCAAATTCAGTATGTCTGTTTTAAAGTTGTGTTTATCAGTTGGCCTTGTGTTTTGTAAAGAGCAATAAATAAGAATCTATTAGCATTCTTCAACATGAAGACATGCAGTTACACAGCACCATTTTTGAAGAGGCTTTCTTTTTTTCCATGGTGTATTTCTGGCTTCTTTATAAAAAAAAAAAAATAAGGTGTCTATAGGTTTTTTGCTTTATGGTTGTGTCTTCAATTCGATTCTGTTGCTCCACATATTTCTTTTTGTGAGATTACTTGGTGGCTTTTATTACTATAGCACTGTGGTGTACTTTAAAATTAGGGATGGTGTTACCTTTGGAAGTTCTTTTGCTGTTTATTATGTTAATAATTCTGAATCATGAGCATGGGAGATCTTTCCATCTTTTGATATTTTCTTTTTTTCTTCAAAGTCTTAATATTTTATCACACAAGGCCTTTCCTTGCTTGATTTTGCTACCCCAAAACATTTTATTTTATTTTATTTTTTTGTGGTATTATGAAGAATGCTGTTTCCTTGATTTTTTTCCTCAGTCTGTCATTTGTATATAGGAAGGCTACAGTTTTTTTGAGTTAATCTTGTATCCAGCCACATTGCTGAAAGTGTTCATTAGCCGTAGGAGTTCCCTAGTAGAATTTTACAGGTTGCTTATGACTACTACCATATCATCTGTAAATAATGATATCTTGAATTTTATTTTCTAATTTGTATTCATTGATCTCCTTCAGGTATTTTACTCCTTTAACATACATTTTGTTTATAACATATCTATTTGCTTTAAGACTTATTGAGTTTATATATTTGTGGTTGTTATATCTTTGTGATGAATGTCCCCCACAGTTATTATTTGACATTCCTTGCCTTTGACATTACTGTTTGGCCAAATCTGTTCTTCCAAAAGTTATATTCAAGTGTTATTCATCTATCTACATATCTATCTATCTGTCTATCTATCCATCCATCCCTCCATCAATTTCTTTTAGTGCTATGCATTGAACCCAGGACCGTGTGCATGCTGGTCAGGTATTACCACTGAGATCTCTCCTCAACCCTCCTCCTTCTTATTTTGGTTATCAGTCATATGAATTATCATTTCTATTCTTCCACTGTTATATCCTATGGCTAAATTCAATCTCTTTGGATAGAGTCAAGGTATATTATCTCTCTTAAAAATAGTTTTAGCTTGTTAGTTTGTGGGAGAATTGAAGAATTTATTCCATGCATACATATAGCTGGTACCACAAATGAATGTGTCAATCAGGAGGAAATCACATATACAGTGGTAGTCTAATAAGCTTTTATTTTCTAATGATGGTGTAGTCACCCTCTTTTGTGTATTCATACTCTGAAAGGTTTGTTCAATCACAAAATATTCTAATAATGCATATCTTAGAATGAATCCTTATTGTTTCGTAACAAATGTCTGTAGTCATTTTACATTTAAAATAATTATTGCTTGGTAAGCACTTACTGTTTCCCTTTTGTTGTTTGTTTGTTTGTTTGTTTATTTTTTTATTTATTTATATGTTTCACACTGTCCTTTTGTCTTCATTTGTCATTTCCTATAGTGGTATGATTTATTAGTTTCTTTGTTTCTCTTTACTGTTCGTTTTTTCTATTTTGTTTTTTTTTTTTCTCGGCCACCATATATAAAATACCTTTTAACACTATGTTATACCTAATTTCAATTACGTGCATAGTTATGTACTAAGAGTTATCCATGTTTTTTGATGTTAAAACCTATATCTTCACATATTATGTATCCGTTATTATAATAGTATGATCACTTTTATTGTTGTTTTTAAACCACTGAACTATAGTTAGAAATTTTTTACAAATCGTCATTATTAAATTTTATTCTACTGAATATATATATGGTTTTTCCATGATTTTCTACTTTGGCATGTTTTCCCTTTTATGAATTTGTATGCTCTAATTTCAGCTTGGAGAACTTATTACATCATTTCCTACAAGATAAGTTGTATGTTGACGATACACAATGTACAAGTACCTTTTAGAAATCAGTTACACAACATATTAAGTGAAGTTACCAATAATATATTGTATACTTCAAGATAGCCAACAGTATATATTTCTTTTAGGTCTTTGAAGTGATAGATAAACTAATTAACTGGGTTTAATTGTTCTTCTTGGATGACTTTGTGGAGAAATAATTCGCATGTCACCTTACCTTGAGATTCTGATTCCTGGGATTTTTTTTTTTTGTATGAATTCTAACTCACTCATGTTCCTTCTTGAAGTGCTTATACTATCCAGAACATAGGTAATTTCTTGACCCCTTAAAGACAAAGTAGATACTGACAGCCGTTTTCTTCTGATAAGTGTAGGACTATGAGATATTTGCATTTGAGCCTTCCTTAAATCCTGTACTACTGTGCTGTCTATAGTGTCTTTTCCATATATATAGTTTACACTAAGTTAGCTAACATCCACAGAAGAACATACTAGTAGGTCAACTTTGGTGGAATTTACATGTTCACAGTGTTAAGTTTCCTTATTCATGACCACAGAAATTCTCTCCACTAAAAAAAAAAAAAAAAAAATCATTAAATATTTCTTCTATAAACTATTCAATAAAGATGTGTTGAAGTCATTAACAACTACAGTGGATTTGTCTATTACTCTGTGAACATCTATTGGTTATTTTTCTTCTTGGGATTTCTCTTGGACATTGTTAGTGGTTATGTAATTTGGATGGATCATGGTTCTCTTAGATAAGTGGGAATATTGTCAAATTTGTTAAGATTTATTGGTGTTCTTTTTATGGTTTCACTATTTATCTTATTTATTGTACTCATTTCCCTTTAAACTTCTGGAAAGCTAGTTGTTCTGTAGGCTACTTTGTCTCTCTTTAATATACCAAGTCCAACTTTTTTTCAAGTAGTGTTCGTACAGTAAGCTCCTGCCAACTCGTTAATCTACCATTGTCTCTTTCTTACTCATTCTTTTTTTTTTTTAGTATAAAGTTTATTAATGACATGCAGAGGAGAATTAAGAGGTAGTAGAGGCAGAGATAGCAAAGAGAGAGAGAGAGAGAGAGAGAGAGAGAGAGAGAGAGGGAGAGAATTTTTTACTCCTTTTTATTGTTTGAGAATTTCATACTTGCACACAATTTGTTTAGTTCAAATCCACCCATTGTTCCTCCACCTCCTCCCTTACCCACACCACCTATCCCCCCAGCTACATGTGCTCTGTTTTTAAGCTCACTGAGACCACTTAGGTCTACATGTATGTGCATAAATTTAGGACCATGCACTCTAGCAGGGGTAAGCCCCCACTTCCTGCATCTCTAAGGGACACTGACTCTCCCTATAGATTTCAAGTTAACTAGCAAACAGTCATGTCTTGGAAGCTTTTTGTTAGTCTGGTTGAGTACTGCGTTTTACTCCAATTTGTTTCTGTTTTAAATTCATACATTTAGTGAACTTACCTTAAATTTATTATTGATCTTTTTAATAATGAATATCATGTGAGAATTTTCTATTTGGGGGTAGTTGACCCTTTTTGGTCATCTTCTCTTCATCTGAATTCTTTAGGTTTAATTGAATATTTTCTATTCTACTTTTTCTCTTAGAATATCAGTTATACTTTAAAATTCTGGTGGTTTTCTAATATGTTCGAGACATACTTAAAATAATGCCTGTCAGCAACGCTGGCACACGCAGCAACCCTTCTGCTTCCAGTTTCCTATTTCTTGTAACAGTGCTGTCAAGTGTTTCATTTATCTAAAGACACAGCCATGTGGTATTCTATTCACTTTGTGGTTTTGAGCAGATTATAGCCTAGTAGAAAAATAAAGAAAATACAGTGCTCAATTTTACTGTGGTATTCTGCTTCATTGCTATTCTTGTCTCTATGTGAGTTTAATTTTCTAGCTTATACAAGTTTCCTTTTCTGTGAAAGTTTCCATTAACATGGCTACATGGCTACATGGCTGGAAAATGAACAATTTTTACTCCTGCATATTTTTATCGCAGGGCATACTCATTTGCCCTTCACGTTAAGGGGATGGTTTTGCTTGTTCATTCTTAATAAAAATCAACTTCCTCTCTAAGGAATGGAGATTTTTGACTTACTTCTTCAGAGAGTTGTTTGTTGCTTTTATATAAGTTTAAATTATAAGGTTAGATATAGTTGTTTTTACATCCATCCTATATAGCCTATTAAAATTTTTCAGTGACAGCTGCATACAACCATACAAGTACATAATGCCTTCTGTTCACACCCATTTCCCCTCCCTCCCTTAGCTCTCTCCATCCTCACAGATCCTCCAGTCTCCCACCATGCCCCTATCCTACATTCATGTCTTTCATTCTGATTCTCCTTTTATGACCCACGGGATTCATGACCACAGGGCCTTCCATGTGGGCATGAGTATGCAGCTATCCAATGGGGCAGAAGACACACAAAAGTCGTGGTATTTCTAACGAGAATGACTTCCTCTTCTCCAGAATCCTTTGGTCGCTAACAGTGCTCATGTGAGGGGCTGGACTCCATGAGCCCCTTCCCTCATCTGTGATTAAATATTTTTATGACCACAATATTTTGGTGGTTCTGTACAAGCAAACTTAGCTGTCATAAGCTCATGAGTGCCATGACCATGTCACACCTAAAAGACAGCATTTCACGGCCCTCCTCCCCAGCATCTTGCCTATGAATTCTCTCCATCCCCTCTCTCACAATGTTTGCTGTGCTTTGGGAGCATCCACATGGCTGTCCCATTTAGATATGAGCACTCAATTGTCATTTTTCTCTCAAGCACTGATATTCTTGACAAAGAGAAGATTCTCTGATATAATCTGACAATAGCACTATTCTATGTGTGTAAATATGCAGAAGGCAATTCAGTAATGTGTCTTCTTAGCCCACCAGAAGAAGTAGGCTCACCCTTAGGATATCTGATCTCCCCAGATATGGATATTGAATAGGTTTGTGGTAACAGGCATGAGTCTGTCTTGTAAAGAAGTCCTCAAATACAGTCAATAAGCAGTTGTTTATTCCCTTAACAGTTGTGCCAGCATTTCTCCAGTATGCAC
>JAPYYD010004742.1:0-12807 GCA_028551405.1 Uromys caudimaculatus | reverse complement strand
TTGGGTTCTTGTCAGCACCGTGGCCAGCAGCAGCAGCAGCAGCAGGAAGAGGAGCACATGGCCCCCAGCTGCTTCTGTGTCACAGAGGGACAGAGTGAGATGTGTAGCAAGGGGGCTCTGGGGACACACACCCACACACCATCTGGGGACTCACCTGGCTTCATGTTGCTCTCCGGAGTCTGTGAGGAGATGGGGAACTCAGGTCTCCCTCGAGGTTGTTCCTGGGTATCTCTGCTTGGTATCTCTGGCCTGGGTCCTCCTCTGTGGCTCTTAGCCTGTTGCTGTGTGGCGACTGAGGCGCTGAGTTTCCAGCCGTGTCTGGACTGCACTGCCATCCGTGCTCCATGCTTTTAACCTGGCCTGATGGACAGCCCCAGCTGATGTAGGAAAAGTGAAAATAAGGTAGCAGGTTGACACCTGCCGCTAGGGGAGCCCAGGCTGGGGAAGCCCAGAGCAGGGCGTGGTGAGAGCAGGTAAGATACTGCAGGGAAAGAGAAAATGACAGGGATCCAGGTCACCTGGGGCAAGGTTCATCAGGAGGCTTCCCTCAGGAAGCTCTGGGCTGCTGTGGCTTCAAGGCACAGGCTCAGGGCCTTGGTTCAGTCCTGTGGTAGATCCTTGCCTGGGGTACGGAGGACCTATTGGGCATAATGCTGACAAAAATCTCAACTCTCAGAGGCATGGCTCTCTATTTTGCTTTTCTGAGAACATGTTATGGCTGTGGCAAAGTTGACTCTAAATTGCTCCAGTTTGTTTTAAGTCAGAATCTAACTCAGGATTCTGTTCCAGCTTCCAGAGTGCTGGCGTTATAGGTGTGAGCCTCCTTGGCTGGCTTCCAAATTGTTTAAATAAAAAATAGTGTGTGGTGTGATTGTACTCATCTTTATTCCCAGCATTCAGTAACCAGAGGCAGGCAGATCTCTGTGAGTTCAAGGCCAGCCTGGTGTACATAGCAAGTTTCAGGACAGTGAGGGGTATATAGAGAGACCCAGTCTAAAACAAACAAACAAAGAAAGAAAAACAAAGAACAAAAACACAAACTCCACTTTGTTTCCAGTTATTTCTTGGTTCTTTTGCAAGCCGGTCAGAGGATACCTTTTGGACACCAGCCCTTTCTTTTCTACTGTGTGTGTCCCAGGTATCAATCTCCAGTCTGATAAGCCCTTTACATGTTGACCATCCAAGCTCCCCAAATTTCTCTGCTTAGGAGAAGGTTTGGCAAACAGCTTCCTGGGAGGCCAACTGGCTGTGACAAACATCTTCATTCTGGGCTGCCAAGATTGCTCCAGGGTTAAGAGCAGTGGCTTCCGGAGGACCCAGGTTCAATTCCCAGCACCTACATAGTGGCTTGCAAACACCTGTAACTCCAATTCCAGAGGACCTGACTCCCTCGTCTGACCTCCATGGTCCTGCACACATACAGTGCACAGATATGCAGGCAAAACACTCATATACATAAAATAAAAATAAATAAATCCTTGTAACAAAACAAAAACATCTTCATTTATTCTATAAGAATCCATTCAGCTCCTACTTGTGGTAGACACTGTCTGGGGTGCCTGGACAAAGCGTTAGGCTGGGAACAACAAAAGCCTACAACAACAGAAACCACCTCCCCAGGCCTTTTCTCCAGCCTGTAGCAGTGGGTCTGCAGCCTATGCTATGTCAGTGCCGAAGAAAATAGAGCAGCTAAGCAGGTCATGGTGATTGCCTTTAAGCCCAGCACTGGGAAGGCAGAGGCCGGCGGATTTCTGAGTTCGAGGCCAGTCTGGTCTGTAATGTGAGTTCCAGGACAGCCAGGGCTAAACAAAGAAACCCTGTCTCAGAAAACAAAAACAAACAAGCAAAAAACAAGGAGACAGACAGACAGACAGACAGACAGATAGAGTGGGGGATAAGGCAAGCAAAATCCCTGGTTCAGGAAGGCATTTTTAAAAATGACTTATTTATTCACATATTTTAGGTATATGAATGCTGTGGCTTCATGTCCACCAGAAGAGGGCATCAGATCACATAGATCTCATGGTGGTTGTGAGCCACCGTGTGGTTGCTGGGAATTAGACTCAGGACCTCTGGAAGTGCAGCCAAGTGCTCTTAACCACTGAGCCATCTGTCCCTCCCCAGGAGAAAATTATTTTTTAATCTGTGCAATGCCTTATGGTAAGATCATCAGGTGAATACCCAGGGCAGAGGGAGAGAAAGCCCAAAGAGGAGCCTTCTAGACTAAATCATAGGCAGCACGCAGTAAAGATGTAGGCACCTCCTTTGAGAAGCATGTTCATATCAACCTGTCAAGGAGGTTTTGTGTCAACACAGTATTGAAAACCCAAGATCACACAAATCGACTGTGGCTTGCCCACCTTTTTAAAGGAAGAACAACTGAGAGTCACAGGGAGCTGTCCAGCCCAGCCCAGGGTCACACATCAAAGACACAGAGAAAGGACTTTCCCCTTTCTCTCTGAGCCACGGGGAGACCTGTGTGTCTCTTGCCTTTGTGTGACACTTAACTATGGGAGAACTAGAGAGACACGGAGAGGAGGAGAGGCTGAGTTCTGACAACTGATTCACCAGCCCCCTTCCTTTTTTCCAACAAGGTTCCTGGAGAGGTCAATAGTTCAATAGGGGCTTGTGTGTGGCTCAGCACTCGCCTTAAAGCCGCCAGTGAGGCCTGGGGGAGGGGTGAAAGAAGAAACACAGATTACTAACGAATGCGTTCATTTGCATATTTATGCATCTGATTACCTGCCAAGACATTAAGCACCCATCTAGAAGATCTGTATGAGTGCTACTGATGTGTCTCTAACCCCTTTGCTGTACAATTGTTATCAGCAATATGATATTTTACTAATTCTTTGAAAACTTTATATATTTTAATCATATTTTACTCCATTTCCCCCCTAACTCCTCCCAGATTGACTCCCCACTTCCCAGTCCCTCCAATTACTTTCCCCTCTTTTTTAAAAAATAGCCCACTCAGCCTAATTTGGGTTGACCATACTCCTAGGTGTAGGGCCATCCTCTTGAGTGTGTTTGATATACCACAGGGCACACTGTTAATGAAAATAGCTCTCCCTCCCGAGGAAACATCAACTGTGGGGAGCTCCTCCGTTAGGTGTAGGACTCATTTACCCCTCCTTCCTCCAGGCCAAAACGTTGACCGGCTTCTTCTTGTGCAGGTCTGATGCAGGTCGCCATGGCTGCTTTGCCATCAGAATTGTGGCCAACCTTTCACATACAGAAGTTTTCATTCCTCTCTGACCTCTGACCTCTGGTGTTTACAGGATTTCTGCTCCCTCTCCCAAGGTCCCCAAGCCTTGAGGGGTGTGTGTGTGTGTGTGTGTGTGTGTGTGTGTTTGTGTGTATGTGTTTGTGTGTGTTTGTGTGTGTGTTTGTGTGTGTTTGTGTGTATGTTTGTGTGTGTGTTTGTGTGTGTGTTCGTGTGTGTTTGTGTATATGTGTTTGTGTGTGTGTATGTATGTGTGTTTGTGTGTGTATATGTGTGTGGGTATGATAGATGTCCCACTTGTACCTTAACACTGATGACTCTTAATCTCTGCACTCTGATGAGTTGTGAGTTCCCGTGCTCCCACTCACCCACAGCACAGAGAAGCTTCTCTGATGAAGTCTAAGAGCTGCACTAAACTATAGGCGGAGCGATGTGACTGTAGAGTAGTGGCTCTCAGCCATCCTAATGCTGTGACTCTTTAATTCGGTCCCTCATGTTGTGGTCTAAATTTATTTTTGTTGCTACTTCATAATTGTAATTTTGCCACTGTTACGAGTTGTAATTAAATATCTGATATGTAAGATATCTAATATGCAACTCCTGTAATTTTGACCCCCAGTGTGGTCTAGACCCCACAGATTGAGAACCACTGGTTTAGAGGGTTGTTTGATATTATATCTATTTAGTAGAATACCAGTATCAGGTTCACTCCTGGAGCCTGTAGACTCCCCAACCATGGGCGTTCTGACAGATTTGCAGCACCAGGAATGAGTTTCCTCCTGTGAATAAACCTTAAATCCAGTCACAAATGAGTTGGTTTCCACAGTAACATTCATACCACCATTGTGCCCATGGGTAGATCTTGCCTTGCTGGTCATTGCCGTTGCCCACAGGGTCCACAGCTATACAAGCTCTCATGGCGTTTTCCCCCAGCAGCCTACAGAAAGCTTCCCAGGGCTTTACAAGCTAGCCAACCAGGAAGAAGCTTCCTGGGCAGTACCAACTTTACTATCCCAAGTCCCCTGCCAATGCATGATGCATTCAGTGGTATGGCCTCACCGTTAACTCCGGTGGGCAACCAAGAGCAATGACGACAGACTACATTGTTTTGGGTTGCTATGGGATCATAAGAATGTTTTTCTAGGTAATAGAACTGAGATTCATTGAGAAGACAACATTTCCTAGAGTTACACTCTAACTAGAATGCAGAATCAGGAGCTGGAGGGTTGACACAGTAGCTGAGAGCACTCCGTTCTTCCTGCAGAGAATCTCATGAGCCCACATCAGTCAGCTTGTGACCATTTGTAACCCAAGCTCCTGGGAATCAGATGCCCTCTTCTGGCCTCGACAGGAATCTGTAAACATGTGCACGCACACACATACACACACTCATATACACATAAATAAAAATTTAAAATTTAAAGCAGAGTTAGAGTTTGAAATATGACTCAATGATGGCAAACCTCATTTAGAGACTCTGAAGAGTACATGTATGGTCACACCCAAAGTAAAGACTGCAGAGAAAGAGTCGTTCCACAGCGGCAGTGGATGAGCACTTAGAGCAGAACAGGAAACACAAAATGTGTGTGACAGAATTGAGAAGTGGTCTGCAGTGATATTGCAGCTTTCTCTACTAAGTAAAAGAATCTCAGATCCACAGAATGCCAAAGTGTGTGTGTGTGTGTGTGTGTGTGTGTGTGTGTGTGTGTGTGTGTGTGAGAGAGAGAGAGAGAGAGAGAGAGAGAGAGAGAGAGAGAGAGAGAAAGAGAGAGAGAGAGAGAGAGAGAGATGGAGGCGCCACAGATGTCTGTCAACCTCATTAGCCAATTGTGGCCCTGATTGCAGAGCTGATGTACCTTCCATTCTAGTTCTGGAGCAGTTCTGCCAGCTCATTGCAGTAAATCACCATCTCCCCCTGAGACCTGTGGTCTCTTCTTTGGAGACCACATGAAAGGGAGGGGCTCAGACAGAGCTCCCTCCCCCATTTCCCACTCAAGCGCCACCAGCCTGAGCTCCCTAGTAAAAATTAAACTTGAGCTAGGCGGTGGTGGCGTGCACCTGCAATGCCAGCCCTCAGGAGGCAGAGGCAGGCAGATCTCTGTGAGGTCAGGGCCAGCCTGGTCTACAGAAAGAGTTCCAGGACAGCCAGGGCTACACAAAAGAAACCCTGTCATGAAACACAACAACAAAATTTAAACTTGCTTTATTACTGTCATTGCTTGTGTTTATATGTGTATGTATGTTTTGTGGCATATGTTTGCCATGTTGTGTGTGCATGGAAGTCAGAGAACAACTTTATGGAGTCGGTTTTTCTCCTTCTACCTTTGTGTGGGTTCTGGGGATTGAATTCAGGTCCCCAGGCTTGAGCTGTCTTCCGATCTCCACACATGCTTGGTGGTATTCCAGGACCCAGACTCACACACACACACACACACACACACACACACACACACATCAAAGCAAACAAATGTAATAAAAAATTTTAAATCAACTCAAAATATATAAGGGAACTAAACACAACATGCAAAGCTAGAACATTGCCAGAAAATGACACAAGTATATTAATAGTGAACTTAGGTCTCGACATTCTGGATACAGATGAGACGTGGTGTGCACACCTTTAATCCCAGTACTAGGTAGGCAGAAGCAGATGGCTCTCTGGGAATCTGAGGCCAGCCTGGTCTACATAAAAAGTCCAGGCCAACAAATGGTACACGATGAGACCCTGTCTCAACACTAGCAACGGAAACCAAACCATTTTGGTAGCAGGGACAAGTGATATGGCTCAGTTGTTAATACCTGCTTAGCATGCAGGAAACCCTGGGCTCTGTTCCCAGCTCAGTATAAACTAGGTGGGTTGGGTGCACATCTGTAATCTCAGCACTGGGAAGGTGGAGGCAGGAGAATCGGAAAGTTCAAGGTTATCCTTGGCTACCTAGCAAGCCTGGGCTACATGAGATGCCATCTCAAAAAAGCAAACCAAACAAAATTAAACATAAAAACTCTTCACTCTGAGAAAGACACTGCTTTATTTTGAGACAGGGTCTCGCTGTGTAGTCCTGGCTATCCTGGAACTTGCTATGTAGACCAGGCTGGCCTCGAACTCACAGAGATCCACTTGCTTGTGCCTCCTGAAAGCTGGGATTAAAGACTTGTACCATCACACCCAGTGAGAAAGGTAGTTAAGACAGTGAAAAACATGAGAAGCATAAATCTCCTGCCTGCCTCTCCAATGAGAAGCAAAGTTTCTGGAAAACACTGGAGACAGCACCCGAGCTAACCAATACTTACTAAATGAGTCTGTTGAGGCGGGGACATGGGTGTGTGTAACACACATGCTCGGGGTACCACAGACTGGCTTTTGGCTTTCACAGGGTGCAGCCAAATCATAGTACCAAGGACAGAGGATATCCGGGTCTCCTCACAGCACCCCAAATGATCTGTTCCTCCCCTCCCTCTACCCCAAAGCAATGACACGATCCTGTTTGCATTCTGGTGGACCTACAAGTGTCCTGCCCAGCCCCATGCTGGCCTCAGGGCCTTGGCTTCACCCCTGTCATTTTCTTCTATGAGCAAACACTTTTGGAAATGCTATCCTTTTCCAACTGATCTTCAATTATCCTAAATTGATCGGGCCGTCTGTTTCCTGCTGGGTCCTAACTGATACGCTATAATTAAAGACGTGGAAGAATGCAAATGAGAGGTAACGAGGAGACATAAGAGGCTACCAAACTGTATACAGCAAGCATTCAATTCGGAAGACATTGCTCACAGACAGGGGGAAAAAAGAAAAGAAATAGTTACAAATCGTTAAAAATAGATTCACCTCCCTGTGGTGGCAATCTAAGACTGCAGCTACCCAGGTTGCAGGCTTTTGTGTGGATGCACTACTTATGAACCAATGTTGATAACAAGAGCGCACACTCACAAGTAAATACACAGGGACTCCCTGCGCTCCGCAAAGAGTCCCACAGGTGAGATGAAGTGAGAGACAAGGGAGACAGTGGTGCGGGCGGGAGTGCCCTCCAACGATCTTAGACTGTCCTGTGCTTATTAAGCTTTATCCAATGAATACAAGTTGCTAATTTTATCAGGAAAAGAAGTAGTAGCTTTAATGTTTAGAGTAAAACAGGGCTGGAGATATGGCCCAGCGGTTAAGAGCACTGGCTGCTCTTCCAGAGGTCCTGAGTTCAAATCCCAGCCCCCACATGGTGGCTCACAACCATCTGTAATGGGATCCGGTGCCCTGTTCTGGCTGCAGGCTTACATCCAGATACAGCACGCATAAAATAAATAAACAAAAACTAAGTGAAAACAAATCTAAAAAATGTTTAAAACATAAAGTGAAACAGAGACAGAGTGAAGACAGACAGGGATAGAGAAGGAAACAAAAGGGAGGTCTACACAGAGAAGCAACGGAATGAAACAGAGAGCGGCAGAAGTGAAGACTTCAGGCTGTAGTAGCATTAGGAAAAAAACAAAATTTCTTTTTCAGAGCTGGAGGTGGAACTCAGAGCATTGTATCTGTTAGGGAAGCCCTGCATTCCTCAGGGACATCCTCATCCCCTCAGAATGAATTAAAGCAAGTGCTCTACCACTGAGCACCGCCCCCAGTCCCTCACTGGGGGATTCTAGGCAGGGGCTCTACCACTGAGCCACGCCCCCAGCCCCTCACTGGGGGATTCTAGGCAGGGGCTCTATCACTGAGCCACGCCCCCAGCCCCTCACTGGGGAATTCTAGGCAGGGGCTCTATCACTGAGCCACGCCCCCAGCCCCTCACTGGGGGATTCTAGGCAGGGGCTCTATCACTGAGCCACGCCCCCAGCCCCTCACTGGGGGATTCTAGGCAGGGGCTCCACCACTGAGCCACGCCCCCAGCCTCTCATTGGGGGATTCTAGGCAGGGGCTCTACCACTGAACCACAAATCAGCACCTGGCATATTGGCATATATAGGAAGCTATGGGTGTGGGCAGGGATTTGTTTATGTTTGCGAGACTCCGTTTTCCACCTGTAGGATTGGTCATGGTGAGACCTCGCTTTTGGAAGGTTTCTGATGATGAAAGGGCATGATTTGCATTCATCTGGTACATAGAGCTTGGTGGAAAGTGACTTCTATCGGACTGATTATGGTTATGGTAAGGGAAAGGACACAATGTAAGGCAAAACCAGTGACAGACATGGAAGGGGGAAAGCAGCTTTGGTATCTGATGGTCGGGCAGCTGCCATTCTGGCACAAGATTACTGGTTAGTAACGTTCTCGCAAGCTAAAATCATACAGGACCTTGAGCCAGAGATTATAATCTGAAAAAAGTACTCCAGTTGGAGAAGCCCTGATGTGAACTGTTTCTCACCCAGGCCCATAAAAGCCACCACGGGCCATCCAGACACCATTGTCCAATGTGGGCGGCACTCCACGCGCCATCCAGGGGACAGGTCCTGCTGCAGCAGCACACACTGAGCGCACACTGAAGGTGAAGAGGAGAGATGCTGGGTGGGTGGAGGCTTCTGGGGCCCAGGCAGTCTCTGCCCTGTGTGTGACCATCACTGGTCCATCTGTAGATCCTGAATCTTGGCCAACCTGAAGGTGTCTCTGCTGGGGCTTTGGTGTCTCTGATGCCATGGCCTCCTGTAGGATCAGAGGTGGGACCAAATAGTGGTGGTGGATAGGTTATGTGTTCTAGGGACATTGAGAAGTGGAACTCATCAGGGTGACACTTGGCGATAGCATCTCTCCCACTACAAGTAACTGGGCCCTAGGGTTCTGGTGAGCACACTTAGCACCAAAGTTGGTTAACATATTAGATGTCTCAATAAAAAAAGTCAGTACTTGAAAATGGCATTTCCACCCAGAAGCAAAGAACTGAATTTTTGAAAAAGGTTTCTAAGTGAAGGTAATTGTTTGCCTGGCTTTCCTCATACAAATTAATTACAAAGAGAATCAAATCCTAGCATTCTGGAGCTGGAAGCAGGAGGTTCATGAATCTGAGTTCAGCCTGGGCTACATAATGAATTCCAGGATAACCTGGGCTATAAGAGGTAGCCATGGAGTACTCACATAGAGACATATCATTTCAAAAATACAGAAAGTGCCCATGAAATGAGCACATGTAAGTGTCTCAAGAAATGGAAAAACCAGGGCTGAAGAGACAGTTTGGAAGCTAGGAGCACTGAGGACCTGGGTTTGGTCTCCAGCACCTACATGTTGGCTCATAACCACCTATAACTTCAAACTCAGGGGTCCTATGCCATCTTCTGGCTTCTCTGGGCATTAGACCAGTGGTGTACATACATACGTGCAGGAAAAACACTGACACACAAAATAAAATCGTTTTTTTTTTAACGTTCCATGAGAAGTGGTATCACTTATCCTTCCAGGATTCTATTCTGTCACCTTGAACAAGATCAGCCTCCAGCTTTGGGGATGAAGTCTACTGAATGAATGAAGGTCCTCATCACACACACCTGCACTGAGATCCTTGGCAACACAGGTCCCAGAGCCTAGGCATGGTGGCACAAGTCCATAATCCTAGCAGTAGGAGGCAGAGGCAAGAGGACCAGGAGCTCAAGGTCATCCTCAGCTACGCAAAGAACCCCAGGCTAGCCTGAGCTACATAGAACTTGTTCCTCCCTTCCCCTTCAAAGCGAGGATGAAGAGAGAATGAATGAAGAAGAAAAACTGCTCTGGATTCCAGCAGTGTCTTAGTCAGGGTTTCTATTCCTGCACAAACATCATGACCAAGATGCAAGTTGGGGAGGAAAGGGTTTATTGAGCTTACACTTCCATGCTGCTGTTCATCACAAAAGGAAGTCAGGACTGGAACTCAAGCAGGTCAGGAAGCAGGAGCTGATGCATAGGCCATGGAAGAATGCTGCTTACTGGCTTGCTTCTCCTGGCTCACTCAGCCTGCTTTCTTATAGAACCCAAGACTACCAGCCCAGGGATGGCACCACCCACCAGGGGCCCTCCCCCCTTGATCACTAATTGAGAAAATGCCTTACCGCTGGATCTCATGGAGGCATTTTCTCAACTGAGGCTCCTTTCTCTGTGATAACTTCAGCTTGTGTCAAGTTGACACACAAAACCAGCCAGTACAAGCAGGAAACTTTAGATCTGGCAAAACACATTCAGTGACAACCTGTAAGAGCCAGTGGCTGTTATAGAGCTGGGCTATAGCCAACATCAGTTGTTAGACTGTTGCCTACCATGACTGAAGCCCTGGGTTCAATACCCAGAGCTGTATAAACTGGGCTTGGGGGATCACCTCTGCAATTACCACATTCAATGTTGAAGCAAAAGGATCAGAAACTTGGGGTCATCTACATCTAGCCTGGATGCACCAGACCCTGTAACAAAACAAAACAAGTGGCCGGCTTTTTAAAATGCCAATAATGAACTTGCTGAGAAAGAATTAGGAAAAATATTCCATTCACAATGGTTTCAATGGCCGGGCAGTGGTGGCGCACGCCTTTAATCCCAGCACTTGGGAGGCAGAGGCAGGTGGATTTCTGAGTTTGAGGTCAGCCTGGTCTACAGAGTTCCAGGACAGCCAGGGCTACACAGAGAAACCCTGTCTCGAAAAACAAAAAAAAAAAACAAAAAAAACAAAAACAAAAACAAAAACAAAAAACAAAAAAAACAAAAACAAAAAGAAACAAAAAACAAAAAAGCAATGGTTTCAATGAAATAAATAACGGGGAGAGGTAAGAAAGAGAGAAAATAAACAGAATGGATCATATGTCAAAGAACTAAATCTACCAACAACAAAAACTACGTACATAAATGCAGTCCACACAGGGACGAATCTAACCAGGGAGGTGAAAACCTCTATATTGAAAACATAGAGACTCGTTAAAAAGAAATTGACGGTGACACTAGGTAATAGAGACATTTCTCTTAGGCTCCTGAACTTGCAGAAGGTGACCGTCTTACCACAAGTAATCTGATAATGAAAGCCCAATCAGAATTCCAGTAAGAAAGTTGGGTGTGGTGGTGCACGCCTTTAATCCCAGCAGTGGGGAAGAGAGGCTATCCTGGTCTACAGAGGGACTTCCAGAGCAGACAGGACTACACAGAGAAACCCTTAAAAGAAAACCAATGACAAATGCCCAGTGAGGATGTGGGGAAAAAGAAACTTTATCAACTAGATCTAGCGCTGAGGAGAGCAAAATGGTACCACCACTAAGAATCCAGCATTGAGGTTTCTAAAAAACCCAGAAAGTAGAACCATCGAACCCAGCTCTACCGTACCTGGGCAAACTCCAAAGACCCCAACTCCCCCCCCCCCAAGATGTCTGCACTCCCATGGTCTTCTCTGCTCTTGTCACAATGACAACATGAGGAGACTGTCCCGGCTGCCCACCAGCAGACAGACAAATGATGAGAACGTGGGAAATATACTCGGCGGGATTTCACTCAGCCACTTAGAAAAAAAACTGAAACTCCAAAGAGTCCTGGGAAACGGACAGACAGGACATTATCTTAGTAAGTGAGGTAACCCAAACTGAAACAGACAGACAATCCACATTCCCTCACACGGGGGCATACTGTAGGTCATGAAACCAAAAAAGGGGACCTTGGGGGGGAAATGAAGTTTTGTGGGAGGAAGGGGGAGGCAGAAGAGGACACAAGTAACATGAGATTAGAAAGGGAGGGGTAGACAGGTGCAGGAGTGGGGTAGACAATTGGGGAGAGCATCCACACAAACACTGCTTGAGATGTCATCAGAGAGCCCAAAGTTGGATGGTCTGAAAGGAATTAAAGAGTTCATGGGGTGAGCGCCTGCATATTTCCTTTCCCAAAGGAGGTGGAGTCTTAGGTTTCTGTCTCTGAGCCTCTCCTGCCTGCCAGCAACCCTGGGTCTCCACCCTTCCCCTAGGCAGCTCTTGGGGATTGTCCCACAGCCTGGGTGGGACACCGAGCAGAAGACAGGACATCTTCCTGTCTTCTCTCTAGCACAGACAGTTATCTGCCACAGGACTGAACCGAGGCCCTGAGCCTGTGCCTTGAAGCCACAGCAGCCCAGAGCTTCCTGAGGGAAGCCTCCTGATGAACCTTGCCCCAGGTGACCTGGATCCCTGTCATTTTCTCTTTCCCTGCAGTATCTTACCTGCTCTCACCACGCCCTGCTCTGGGCTTCCCCAGCCTGGGCTCCCCTAGCGGCAGGTGTCAACCTGCTACCTTATTTTCACTTTTCCTACATCAGCTGGGGCTGTCCATCAGGCCAGGTTAAAAGCATGGAGCACGGATGGCAGTGCAGTCCAGACACGGCTGGAAACTCAGCGCCTCAGTCGCCACACAGCAACAGGCTAAGAGCCACAGAGGAGGACCCAGGCCAGAGATACCAAGCAGAGATACCCAGGAACAACCTCGAGGGAGACCTGAGTTCCCATCTCCTCACAGACTCCGGAGAGCAACATGAAGCCAGGTGAGTCCCCAGATGGTGTGTGGGTGTGTGTCCCCAGAGCCCCCTTGCTACACATCTCACTCTGTCCCTCTGTGACACAGAAGCAGCTGGGGGCCATGTGCTCCTCTTCCTGCTGCTGCTGCTGCTGCTGGCCACGGTGCTGACAAGAACCCAA
>JAPYYD010004741.1:0-12807 GCA_028551405.1 Uromys caudimaculatus | reverse complement strand
TCAACCGCTCTGGCTTCAGCAGTGTGTCCATGTGCCGCTCCAGGGGCAGCGGTGGTTCAGGGGCAGTGTGTGGAGGAGCTGGCTTTGGCAGCAGGAGCCTCTATGGTGTGGGGAGCTCCAAGAGGATCTCCATCGGAGGGGGCAGCTGTGGCATTGGAGGAGGCTATGGCAGCCGATTTGGTGGAGGATTCAGCTATGGTGGAGGAGCCGGAGGTAGCTTTGGCTTTGGTGCTAGAGCTGGCTTTGGTGGTGCCTATGGGGGAGCTGGCTTCCCTGTGTGCCCCCCGGGAGGCATCCAAGAGGTCAGCATCAACCAGAACCTCCTCACCCCCCTGAACCTGCAAATCGACCCTACCATCCAGAGGGTCAGGACTGAGGAACGAGAGCAGATCAAGACCCTCAACAACAAGTTTGCCTCCTTCATTGACAAGGTGAGACATGGTCCTTCCTAGAGCAGCCTGTGTGTCTTCAGTGAATGCTGAACAGAGGTGGAGGGAAGAGGCTTCAGGCTTGGCTCAGACAGTGACTTTGTTTCTAGTTCATCCTCTATCCTGGTTTTGTGCTCCTCTTCAGTTAGACTGACATCTGGAAATCAGGATCAGAGTTCCTCTCCTCCAGAGGTGTCCCCATAAGGGTGTCTGATCCCAATGGGCTGAGGTGACCCAAAAGCACCCAACAGAGGACTGCAGTAAGATGAAAGTACATCGTGCAGTTGGGAGCCATGCCAGGCTCACTAAGCTGCAGCACACTGCAGCAAACCACTGCTAGGCCGCCATTGCCCTGCAAGTGTGCTTTGCCCTGCTTAGGGAGGTGGCGTTGGGTGCTTGAATCTGGAGTGTCCCCCTCTGACAAAAACCAGATTCTAACTACACTGAATGGGTTTTGGCAGACAGCCTGAGAGGGTACCCACACTATTGAAGGGGACACAGAAGGATGAAACCCAAACTTCTCCTTCTCCGACTCAACCCCTCCAGGTGCGTTTCCTGGAACAGCAGAACAAGGTCCTGGACACCAAGTGGGCCCTGCTGCAGGAGCAGGGCACCAAGACTGTGAGGCAGAACCTGGAACCATTGTTTGAGCAGTACATCAACAACCTCCGCAGACGGCTCGACAGCATTGTTGGAGAGAGAGGTCGCCTGGACTCAGAGCTCAGGAACATGCAGGACACAGTGGAGGACTACAAGAGCAAGTGAGTTACAAAGAAGGAAGAATCCAGTCTCCCAACTTTGCAAAAGTGGAAGCCCAAATCTAGACAAGGGCTCCATGATTTAAGAAAGCTTGGTCACATAGACAAAAATGACAACTTATTGTCAAGTAGCAAAAAGCCTAGGACCAAGGAAGGCTACAGGACATTAGGAGACAGAAAAAGAATGACTTAGTTAATTTAAAAAATCACCTTGTAGCCAGATGTGGATATGTTACAGAAATGGCATCTGGGTCGGAGGCTGCCACTGATGCCATCCCCCTGCTGCTTACACTGTAGTGCAACCTTCCTCTTGTAGATATGAAGATGAAATCAACAAGCGCACAGCAGCAGAGAATGAATTTGTGACCCTCAAGAAGGTGAGCTGGCTAATCACAGGGATGGTTTCTCTGCTGAACGACAAAAATGTCCTTGAATATCTGGGTCATTCCAGAGAAATGGTAGTCATGGAGACAGAGGTGAATGGTCTGGGGAAGAGAATTAACCTGATTCCATGTTCTTGCTCATGTCTTCAGGATGTAGACGCTGCCTACATGAACAAGGTTGAGCTGCAAGCCAAGACAGACAGTCTAACAGATGAAATCAACTTCCTGAGAGCTCTCTATGATGCAGTAAGCCCACCTTGTCTTCCCTCCTCCTTTCCATTCACCACTCCCTTTATTTTTTCCTGTGCAAAGTGTTGGACCTGCAGTCCTCAAAGACAAAGATGACCTCAGCTCTTTCTGTTCTGCAGGAACTGTCTCAGATGCAAACTCACATCTCAGACACATCTGTGGTCCTCTCCATGGACAACAACCGCAGCCTGGACCTGGACAGCATCATTGCTGAGGTCAAGGCCCAGTATGAGGAAATTGCTCAGAGAAGTCGGGCTGAGGCTGAGTCCTGGTACCAGACCAAAGTGAGTATTGGGGTGGAGGCTGCTGAGGATGTCTGGACCCAACCTGAACTCCATGGATCTCTGACTTCAGTATTGGAGGCACATTAATAGAAACTGGGGGCTGTCACAGCAAGTGCACTGTGTACATGTGCTATAGACTGATGTTTTATTCTAAGAGTAAAGAACCTAGAGGTAGATGCAAAGTTGACATGAATGTTCATACTCTCTTTGCTTGAACTGTACTCTGAACCTGGTCCTCACGAGACAACAGAGAACAACTTCATTTCCCACGGGAAGTATGGAGTCTGTGATCTTTTGTAGAAAAGTTTCACTTGAGGAAAAGCCAACACATCCATGATAGTGCATGCCATTTGGAGGTGGTGTGCTTCGGTATGTAAAATCTCACATAAATGTTCTCTGTTGGAATAACCTTCAGTATGAGGAGCTGCGGGTCACAGCTGGCAGACATGGGGACGACCTGCGCAACACCAAGCAGGAGATCGCTGAGATCAACCGCGTGATCCAGAGGCTGAGATCTGAGATTGACCACGTCAAGAAGCAGGTGGGGTAGACAGAGAAATGTGTGGGTTGCTGGCCATCGTTTCCTGTACTTCACACTCTTGCTCACTAGAAACTAAGGGCTGGGGGCTCAGCCTCTCCAGAGATGCACACTGCAAGTTTGTTTTTGTTTCTCTCTCTGCCCAGTGTGCTAACCTGCAAGCTGCCATTGCTGAGGCTGAGCAGCGAGGGGAGATGGCCCTCAAGGATGCCAGGGGCAAGCTGGAAGGGCTGGAAGATGCCCTGCAGAAGGCCAAACAGGACATGGCCAGGCTGCTGAAGGAATACCAGGACCTCATGAATGTCAAGCTGGCCCTTGATGTGGAGATCACCACCTACAGGAAACTGCTGGAAGGAGAGGAGTGCAGGTGGGTAACTATGTCCTCCAACCCCTGAGGACACCTCCATGGTGCCAGCACTGAGCACAAGAAGACGCAGCACTAGTTGTGGCCACAAAGATCCTTTTAAGAAACTCCTTGCTGTGCTGGAGAGATGGCTCGGTGTTTAAGAGTTCTTACTGTTCTTCCCGAGTTACTGAGTTCAATTCCCAGCAGCCACCTGGTAGCTCACAACCATCTCTATTGGCATCCAATGCCTTCTTCTGGTGTGTCTGAAAACAGCTGCAGTGTACTCAAATACATAGAACAAATAAAGAAATATTTAAAAGCTAACAATCAAACATACAAAACCAAACCCAACAAAACCTCTTTCCAGGGGATTCTCTGTGAACCTTCACCAGATTGAGGGTTCCCATGGAACCTGTAGTGATGGCTGCCCAGTTCTCACCTGCTTTTTTCCTCTCGTAGGTTGAATGGTGAAGGTGTTGGACCAGTCAACATCTGTAAGTATTCTGCTTGGCACACTCCCTTTCTCCTGCCCTTGTGACTGGGTCAGCTGATCACAGTGTGCTCACCATTTGTGTGGTGTCCTTTTCCTCCTTCACAGCTGTGGTGCAGTCCACCGTGTCCAGCGGCTATGGCAGCGCAGGTGGTGCCGGCAGCAGCTTAGGCCTGGGAGGAGGCAGCAGCTACTCCTATGGCAGTGGCCATAGCCTTGGAGGTGGCTTCAGTGCTGGCAGTGGCAGAGTCATCGGGGGTGGCCTCAGCTCCTCTGGTGGCAGCTCTTCCACCATCAAATACACCACCGCCTCCTCCAGCAGGAAGAGCTACAGGCACTGAAGTCCCAACCACAAGAGTTTGTTGCAGACACCAGATACCCAGGCTGTAGTGCCCTGTGTCGAGGAGCTTCTCCTCCCTGGCCCCCTCCTCTTCTGTCTGATTGTGTCTGAGAAGGCTAAGTCCTCTTTCTCCTCTTTCTATCTGCTTGGGTCCCCACTGATTGTCTTTTGACAGTCATCCTCTGAGCTCACATCACAATTCACACACATTTGATGCTTCATGGTGTATTTGGGTTTCCAGGCTACTGCCTTTCTAGCTGTATCTCTGAGGTGCCTGTGAAAGGGTTCTCTGTCCTCTTCATTTTTGAAATTATTGTCTGGGTCTTACTCAAGAAATGCACACCTCCGTTTTAATTTCCAGTAGCCTGAAAAACCCCATCTTTCAACATCATAAACCTCCCTGTCAGTACCTGTGACAGCACAGTCCTTGGATGTCTGTGCTCATGTGATGTCATCTTTGCTCTTTGCTTCCTTGAAATAGCTAAATAAAGCAGGTTTATAAATGATAACTTTTACATGTGTACATTTTGTTGCTAATTGTTTTATATAGAATGTCCATGGCCTTGCTAGACAATGTCTTTTTAGTGTATCATTCAATCTCCTTCTCACATGGCCTTGGTAGGCAACGTCCTTTTAGGGTATCATTAATTCTCCCTCCCATAGCCATATGTCTTCGTTTGTTAGTATACTGAAGTTTAAATTTAATTTCACATTTTTATTATATTTCTATATCATTTTAAATAAAATAGAATTCCATCACTCTACTCATTCACTTCACACCCACCAGCCCCGCTCAGGTATCTTCAGTCAGAACTCTCAGCATCTCCTCCATTCTCATAGTCTTTTGGAGGACCCATATTTACTTCATTTTCTTACAAATAATTTTTAATGTATCCATTTCACATGTGTTTCCATGTCTTTAGAAATTGTGAACAATGTCAGTTCAGCATTCCTTCCCTCATGAATTTCCTTCCTTACAGTGATAACATATTCTGCAGGTGTGAGAATACCCTCCATGCTAACAACCCTTATTAGGAATTAGTGGTGAGGCTTCTCTGATGTGATTACCAGCAGATCACGGTACTCAGGTGGAGCATTTTGGTAGAGAAACATATTCTTGGACAGGTATAGTCAGAGCCTTTTTACAAGAGAATAAGTTGTTTGCTTTAGAATTACAGTTTCCATCATGACCTAGAAAGCTGCCTGTCAACTAGCCACAATAGCAGTGAACATTTCTTTTTTCTGACCTGAACTTTCATTACTGTAAAGGTGCCCTAAGGGAAAGCAGAAACACAACAAGCTGTTCAGACACTACTGTGCAACACTACTACATGTAGAAAATACTGGAGACATTCAAGCTGGTCAAGTTAAGGCACTCAAGACTCATTCAAAACTCAAAAATCTCATTTTGCAAATCATAAAGGCTTTAGGAGAATATTGCCTTCCTTCTCATACTTTTATTCCCCATCATGGATTTTCAGAGAATTATCATTTACATCTTGCACACCATGAGTGTTGGTTTCACTCCTGTCTGTCTTGTCCTGGTTTAACTTCATGAGTGAGCAGGGCAACCTCAGCTTGAGTGTGAGGTCAATCATTTGATTTCTTCCTGGGACTCCTTCAGCCCCATTGTCCTCTCATATAACACCCAACACCATGACCTCCAAGTACACAGACCAATAGATATTTTCCTTGGTTTTGTTGCTGTTTCTGGACCTTTCTGCATCATTTTCTGTTGGACACAACGTTCACTGCTCTTAAAATAACACTGGAAAGTTGCCACCTTGGCTTCTCTTCACTCTCTGTCCAGAACTCCTTAACAGGGAGAAAAATAATGCCTTATTTCTGAAATGTAAGCCTTCTCATGACATGTGTGCATTCATTGGGACAATAGAAAGGACAATCAGTGACAGGGAAAATAGTATATAGAAAACACCAAAGAAAGATTATTTATAAAGTGATTTAAATAAAATTTAAATCGTGTAGGATGTGTACATTACAAATGTAATAAATGAACACCACTAAGAGTGCCAAAGGCATGATTCAGTGGCATAAATATTAGTGGAACTAGGTGGAGAGCCATGGTGGCCCACATATAATTCCAACCGTCAGGAAATAGGGACAGAGTACCAGGTGAAAGCTGCCAGGAGAATCTAGCCCAACTTTTCTGCTTTGGGTTCAATAAATAAGGTGGAAAATGATTAAAGAAGCAGAAACTTGAGCTTTCACACATATACACGTACATGGGTACCAACACACACATGAAAATACATACACACATGTGCAAATACCATAGAAGTACACACATACTCTAATCACACATGCATCTAAATATTTATTTTTTTGACATTTGGGATTTCCTGTGAGCATAGAATGTGATTTAATCAAAACTCTTTCTCATTTCCCCCCCTCCTAACCCTTCCCTATCCCTTTCCCATCTTCCCTCCCAGCTTTATGTGTTATCTGCCCCCCCCCAAATGATTGTGCTTTGTGTTCCCTGTAAATGACTGAGTTCAAGACAACCTACTGCAGCATGGCCTGTGAAGCAACATGAGAGTATCCCTCTATAGCTACCATTCTTCAGCAATTGTTCAAGATCAATGAGCAAATAACTCACTGTGGTGGGAACAAGCAAGAGAAAAATATTCAAAGCATCACCAGTTGATTTTCAGAGTTCATTTCATCATAGGGGGAAACAAATTCAAGGACCCAGGATCCAGGGTAGCTGGGAAATTCTCTACAGTAGAATAGCATCTGTTGTAAACAGTTTTCTGAGTCCAGACATCTCAGGGACAAATTTTCCATCTTGCTGACAGGGTCAAACAATTTCATGATTCCAGGCCTAGGAACAGATTCTTATCCCTCTTTAACAAATGTTTTCATAATTGTCTGTTAACCAGTAAAGAATATAGAAATTGCTGGTATTTAAACCAAGTTATATAAGTTGTAAAAATATATAACCAATTGCCTATTATGCCCTAAATAATTCCATGCAGCTAACCTGCTCCTTTGTCTGCTTATTATTCTGATCTCTGGAAAACATGTATAGGAGAGTGAATCTAGGTACCATGGATACTCCCTTTGTGGACACAATTCAGATCCCAAACTTGCTGCCTCCCTGAGTGCTCAGAACATAATCCTTTAATTTAGACTTTGGGGGCCAGTAGTTGGCATTTTAATACATATTAAGAGCTACATTCAAAAAGTCTAGTTTCAGGAGAAGTTATTTATTATCTATTCTATCTCTGTGAATTCAGAGTTCTGCATTTACATCATTTTCAATGCTAACTTGTATTACTGTTCTCAAAACATCTTCTTCAACCTAGACCATCTTAAGTCCTAAACAACTTAAGTTTATAGTGAGATTATGACTATCTAGTCTTCAACACCATCAGAGGCATGAGAAGGAATAAATATTACCTGAGTATGTAGGAAACACAGGACTGCAACTTTCAAAACATATAGAAATAACAGAGACAGATGACTACTGGGATAGTTCCCAATATTATCTAGAACACTGGAACATCCATCTTCAGCCTTCCAGCCTAGAATATCTGACAGACCTTAAGTGAAGAAGTAATCACGAAGAATTTTCTTTTCTTGTCTTTGCACAGATAAAAGTCTATGATCTGCCTCCATTCATCTTTTTGGACAATGTTTTGTCTGCAGATGAAGTTAGGGTATTTTCTTTGCCCAGTGGCTAGCTTGTCATACTTGAAACAATTCAATATTGAAGGTTTTATGGTCATGATCCTTGAAATAAAATGGGTTCCTGCCAGGAGTTGACATGTTTCAATGTCAAGAAAAGGTCTTCAGTTAAAATTTTGTTTAAATGCTATATTCTGTGACTCTATGAGGTATTTGAAGACCATCTATCTATTCATAGCATGTCTGAACAAGCAAGTGTTGCTTGTCTCCAGCTACCTATTATCTGTACAACCCAGGATGTGTACTTCTGTGATAATCCGAAATAGTATCTAACATGATCATGAGATTGTGTGAATATTATCCTGCATTTTTTAATCATCCGTAACAGTTGCAATGGCAGCTACTAAAACGACTGGAACTAAACCTTGCATTTTTAAATGAGTTGCATAGGCATAATACCTATACAAGAGCTAAAACATACATGTATTATGTTGTAACAAAATTAATGTTAAACTTTGTATCAAAATATAAAAATTGATACCATTGAAAACCTTAAACCTATATCAATATATGAAATCCTGTACCAATGTATCAAAACATAACCTCAATTCTGCATCAAAATATAAAGATCTTAACCAATGTAAGATTCTGGCTATAAAATACTTTCTTGGTTTGGGAGTAGAATCAAGAATCTATCTCTATTTGCATTATTTCTCATAATAATTTTATATCCCTACATTTTCTATTCAACTCCCTTTCCCTTACCTAAGGAAGAAAGACAGGGAGAGAAAAGGAAAATAAAGAAAAAAGGAATTCCGGAATCTAACCTCTCCATTTGATTTCCTCCCTATCCAAGATCAAATCTATTTGTAATCATCCAGTAAAATGACAACATGTCTATAACTCATAAAATGACCATAACCATCCACTCTAACTTAAGGGACTATCATGATAGTTTTCTAATAATTGCGACCTGCTGACATGTGGTGAAGAATTCTGGTTTAGGGGGACCAAAAGGAAATGGAAAAATTTGTTATGTGAGAAGAAAGCTAGCTGGGGTCATTTCTTGTCCAGTCTCTGTGTACACAGAAAGTTCAGAGTTTAATTTAAATCCTGAGCAGAACAGTCAAAAGGCTGGATAAACCAATGTCATCAGGGTGTAGCAGTCCTTTCTGAAGCTGTTCTAGAAGCAACTCTCTAGAAACAGAATCAGTGTGAGGCAAGCTCAATAATATACAGTTTATAAAAAGAACTAATTGAAGGTAGTTTTGTGATTCCACTCCTCTACTGGGGGCCTTGTCTATCTATTCGAGGTGGTCTCTTCAGGTTCTATCTCCCCATTGTTGGGCATTACAGCTAAAGTCACCCCCATTGAGTCCTGGGAGACTCTCTGTGCAGGCAAGGGATCATAAACTCCAGTAGTTATTTTTAACATATAGTTTTTGGGGGTAGAATATAATGTTTCTCTATGTCCAAATCTAGAGCCTCACTGCTTGCAGTAGCATGCATTAGATATGCAATACTTAGTTGAGGGTTTTAGGTATTCATGTTACTCCTGGGCTAAAAAGAGGCAAATTTGGCTTGATACAGGCCCCCATGGCTATTTCATGATGGTAAGAAATTGTCTTGGATATCTCTCTTGAACCTATACTCATTGGTCCAATGGCAACCATTGCTGCATCACCTGCACACCCCTTGAAGCCTAGGCCTTATTTCTCATTTATATTTAGAAAAACTATTGCCTTTAGTGAAGCCTTGTTCACAATTTTGGTGCAACAAACCATATTTCTCACAATTAAAGCACTTAGCAATTTGATATCTGACATCTTTAGCAGGTTAGTCACAGTCTCTTTTTAAATTACTGTATTTCCTATAATTGAAGTACCATGAACTTTGATATTGGAGACCTTTAGCTATATAGCTTGATGTATGATATTAGCATGGTACACATTACAACCAATATTGATCATATCCCTTATGCAATAATCCGTAGGCATTGCCTGTGCCTTTAATGATCTAATAACATTTTCACATTTGGTATTTGCATTTTCAAATGACTAGGACTCTATCAACACCTGCTTTGCATCCACGTCTGATATGGCTTTGTTCATAGCTGAGATGAATCTTTGAAAAAAAAAAAATCAGTGATGTCTTCTCCAGAGTCTTGTGATCTTTGTAAGTGAGATGGATTTTCTCCAGGACTCTTCAACTTTTTCCCAAGTTCTTTAAGCTGCTAAGCAACATTGTCCTATAGTAGAGTTATCAAATTGATTCTGTTTTGGGTCAGAGAGCCACAGGACTGGAAGAAGAAAGTCCAGAGGTAGTGTGGGGTTGAGGTCTATCCTATCTGGAGATTGGCATGAGTAGGACAATTCTCCTCATCCATCTTTAGTGGGCCTGCATGTCCCAAAGCAGGTAGTCCTGTGTTCCTTCCCACCTTTGCCTCACACAAGGAGGTCACCTAGCAGGTAGCTAGATTAAACTTCCTTTCCCTTTATAAGGTCATGTCCAGCAGCACGTAGAATTTCTCTGCATGCAAATGAGGCATCCCCAGCACCCTGGCCCTGGTCAATGATGTACATTCACTCCATAGCCCCTACTCATCCCTCAAAGGTTTAAATAGCCTTTGTCCCCTCCCCCATCTACCAATTCATTTAGCTGTCTCATTGAAGTCTGTCTTTTGAAGAGTTTATTCTTGCTGTGCTCATTTGCTGCCTGAGATCTTAGCTGGCAGTTCCCATCTCACTTTCTCTCCCAGGCCATTGGTCATGAACTCAGGAGATCATGCTGTTATTGGTAAGGGAGCAGACCTGGAAGGACAAATATGTTCTTATGTATCACAGTACCACCCTTCACCCAACAACTGATTTTTTTACTATATTTAACCACTTGCTCTATTTCACTGTTCAATATGCTCAGCTTCTTCCCTCCACTATGTTAACCACTGCAACTGTGGACCAGCCTCTAGTACAGATGTCCACAATCTCTTCCAGTCCTGGGGAATAATTCTATTTTGAGTAGTTCAGTTATTTAGAATTTGTTTCCAATAAGGTGAGTGCACCCCATATGAAATCATGGCGTCTTGAAAATGCCTTGGACCTATCATTTCTATAGGATGTCATCCTCTCACAACTTTGTTCCACTACATTATCAGGCATATGACTCTTTCTACTGAAAGCTGATGGTGATCTTATAACACAGGGTTACCAGTCCTATCACATTTGCACTGCAATTTTCTTTCCCTGTTTCTTCCTTTGGGAAACTCACATTTGCTTGTTCTGTTAACAGGACTGAGACCTTTTGTTCCCAGCTCTCTGGCACTCCTTGCCTCCCAAGCACTTCCACCTGCAATTTTTCCAGTTGTACAGTCAACTCCGGAAAATATTTATAAATAAGAGTGACCCCTTTTCTATCTATCTATCTATCTATCTATCTATCTATCTATCTATCTATCTATAAAAATGTAAAATGTACACACACACACACACACACACACACACACACACACACACACACACACACTTAGGCCCCTTCATTTTCACCCACTTTTTTTTAATGGCTAAGCTATTCTCCCAACATTTTTTGAAACAGACTATAGGATGAAGAATAAGAAAAAGTGAAAATTTCCTCAGGGAACAAAGTAGGAATTGTACCAGTGGTAGCAGCTACAATAAATTTTTGCTGTCATCTTGAAAAAATAATTCATCCCTTCATCCTCTTCCATTCTATGGCATTGAAATCAAATTTCCCATTGTGCCTAGCCCCATATCTGGGTGCCACTGTAACCAGTGTTTGCTACTTTATGGGTTCTACTTTTTTTCCACCCTTCTCCTCTCTTTTTCCACCCTTTCAGCCCCATAACATTGAGTAGGAGAGAAAAAAGATAGAAAGGAAAGGATCAGTGTAATCATGAAACTACTTCCTGCTGATTAGAGGTATCAAATTTCTTGGGCAATTTGGTATTCACCATCAAGATATTTAATTTCTTCTTTTTGATGTTGTTTCTTCTTTGAACACATCTGCTTAATAAACTACAACCAACAACAAGCAACAGCAACCAACCAACAACTAATAACCCATCCACATTCATACCTTCTTCTTAACATCATCAATCTGACATCTTGGTCTCTGGATCATGCCGTTGAACTCTGCCATATCCTGCTTTGTGTTAGTCACATTGTCCCCATGCCAGTTCACCATGATCTGTAACTCCTCATACTGTATACATAGAAGAAAGACAGAGAAATATATTTGTTATTGTTGTTTTATTTTGTTTTTTCTTTGGGACCAATGACATTCAATCTCCAAACTTATGTGAGCCAGTTTCTAACTCCTTTCTTTCTTTCACTCTGTCTCTATCTGACTGTCTGTCTGTCTCTGTCTGTCTCATCTTTCTGTCTCTGTCTCTCTGCTTCTCTCTGTCTCTGTCTGTCTGTCTGTCTCTCTCTCTCCTCTCTCCTTCCCCCCTCTCTTTGTGTGTGTGTGTGTGTGTGTGTGTGTGTGTGTGTGTGTGTGTGTGTTCCCTGCTCCTTCTCCTATATCTTTGTGTTTGTCTTTATGTTTGAGCAGTTTTAGGTTTAGAGCAGAACACATGTGTTTTGGATTCACAAAAGCACTATTTTGTCCATGGAGTGTTTTCAGAACTGTTAGTCATATCTCCACGGGAACCAGTCATGTTAAGTCAAGTGCAGCTGTCATAATACAGTTCTTTTCCCTTAAGGCTCATATATCCTACTCAATCACTCCAGGGTTGCTCAGTCAGCTCTTTTTTTTTTTTTTAATCAGTATTCCAACCTATATTTTAATAAGCTTGCTTCCTGTATCTGTAATCTGCTAGATTCTTTTGTCTTATCTTAATCTCTATCCTGAATTATCTTGATCTCATAAATTATTAGTTTTGCTTTCAAGAATTAAAGTTTGTTCCAGTGTATAAAACTCTGTGAAGGCCGTGTTAAGGGAATCTTTGAGGGGTCCAGCAATAGACCAGGCAAATTCTGGAATGGGGCTTATCTCATAAATGGTATAGACTAATAAACTGTGTAAAGAATTTTTCCCTTTCATGAAAATAGATTGTTTGTCTCACATAATATATTCAGATTATGATTTCCCCTCTCTCAACTCCTCTAAGTTATTCCCCACATCACCTTCCATCTGGATGCATTGCCTTTCTGTCTCTTATTAAGAAACAAACAGGCTTCTAATGGGTAAAAATAAAATAGGAATAATAAGTTAAAGGAAAATTAACATAATAGAATAGGACAAAATGACAGAGACTGACGGCCAGCAGCTTCCGGCGACGGCCGGAAACCTCAGCTTGGGCCACAGGGCCCCACAGCTAATCAG